>OMLF01049365.1:0-10556 GCA_900302615.1 Holocentrus rufus
TTTTTTTTTTTTTTCTTTTTTTTTTTTTTTTTTTTTTTTTTTTTTTTTTTTTGTATGAGATTATCGGGCAGCAGCCTGTCTGGTCCTGCTGTGACATTTTGGCTGACCACAGGCTCGGCTGTCACTGTTTGAGCAGGCGCGCTCTCCCATTGGCTGAGCAGCGCTACGTGTACAACATTCAGCAACAGGTAGCTCACATGTGACGGTTTTATCTGAAGGCTACAGCACGGCGACGCTCCGCCGCTCTCACCACAATAAACTTTATATTATGCTGCTTTAATTGACGGCTACATGGTGATGCTCTAACTCTGCTAAACACTCAGGAGGGGGAAAGTTATTTATTTATTTATTTTTTGACTTCCAAGGTAAGGCTTTTCAATCCTTTATCATGCTTTTCAAACTACACGTCATGGATGCTTTGTGTGTCATTTGGCTATAGTGAATGAAATAGACTTTTGGCTATCTCTTATCTCTTACAACACTACAGTTCACTTATTTAAACTAAGCTCACGGAAATAAAGGAGAAGACGCCTGAGAGAGTAATGATGTACAAATAGCCAGAGGCTCATGTCCTTGTTTTTTTGTTCTTTTTTTATTTATTTTTTTGTTCTTTTACAAGTTTAACTACTTGTTTTTAATCTGTTTGTGTTTTTGGCCTATTTTGACAGAAGCATGTTTCATAGAATGGTTTGAAGAAAAATGGATGGTATTAATATCAATTTTTAATACTATAATCCTCAAATCCAGCCTCAATAGATAAAAAAAATAATGTCATCATTGGCTACAGAATCTCCATTCAGAAATGGGGCCTTAGTCTATCAGTCTTCATTTCCAAAGTGCGTCCAGACAAAATTTCAAATCAACCTGCAGAGCATCGGAGGTGAATTAACCGACTGCGAGCGCTGCCTGGTCTCTGTTTTTTTTGTGTGAGTGTAACCTTGAAATGGGCATTATCTCAGGCTCAACAGGATAAGAGAGGTGTAGATTACAGACCAACATCATGAAGTTTTCACACCGTAAAAGGCTGATTAGATACAACAGGATGCATGGTTGTTTGACTGAGAGAGACGCTTACTCAGTATTTGGGCTTTGTTGATGGTTGACTGATAGAAAACTGCATGAAAACAGTTAATAAATAAATGAATTTAGATTAAAAGTCCACTTGAGTGCATCTGACAGGCATCATGACAGTTGTGGTCTCTTCTCTCGTCTCCTGCAGGCCTGTTGGAGCTGTGAGAGGGAAAGGTGGAGGAGGCAGCAGGATGAAGTCCAAAGGGAAGGCTGTGAAACCCTCCAGGAGAACCTGGCCCGACCCCGACCCGGAGCATGAACTGGAACCAGACACCGAACCAGAACCGGGCTCCAGCGAGCAGGAAGGCTCCGAGGCCTCCGTCCCGATCCGAGGCTCTTGGAGGGGGTCGCTGAGGAGCGGGGACCGGGATCGACGTGGAGGAGGGGGCGGAGGCGGCGCCACAGGACGAGCCACCCTAGCCCCCCACCGGCACCGACGCCAACACGGCACCGGCGCCAAGGAGCGCAACGTCCGCCGGCTGGAGAGCAACGAGCGGGAACGCCAGCGCATGCACAAACTCAACAACGCCTTCCAAGCGTTGCGTGAGTCCATCCCGCACGTCAAGACCGACAAGAAGCTGTCCAAGATCGAGACGCTGACCCTGGCCAAGAACTACATCAAGTCCCTGACCACCATCATCCTGGGCATGTCCGGGGCCTGCCTGCCCGCCGGCGAGGCCCCGTCGGAGGCCAGCGCCGCCAGACTCCTCCAGTGCTACCAGAAGCACCTGGAGGAGGAGGGGGAAGACGGTCTGACCCAGTACCTCACCCACATGCACAGCTTCAGCCAGCACAGCTAACACACGGCTGATCGCGGTTCTAACAAGGCAGCTTGGAGACCAGGGATAGAAAGCTGAGGCGAGGCTGGTCTCCAAGGCGGACGAAGCTGCGAGGGAGGATGAGGATGGACTTCGGGGGGCCAAATCTCAAATAGCATCCAGTTCCTACACCGCTTTGCCCAGAGCCACGGCTGGGCTCTGTGCAAAAATGGTGTTCTTTGTAGGAACAGGGCGCTATTTCAGATCCTCCGTCTTTAATCCCAGTTGACCTTATTATATTGGCATGGAAGCACCCACCGGTGCTTTAAACGTGGCGTGACGCAGTTCAAGGCGGGCTGTCCCCCCGAGAACCCGAGGAACGAGCGACGACGCGGGGGGGACAGTCGGGACCGTTCACCTTGACAGAGCATGTGTGTAGACACTTTCAGCTGATAAGCCTCGAGAGAAGGCAGCGTGGGGAGTCTCCACTTCGAGACCGGAGTGGGATACAAAGACCGCAGACGGGACAGAGACCCTAAAGTTCATGAGCGGGCGAAACATTGAAGCTTATCTGCTGTGGTTAAAAAAAAAGGAAGGGCTAATCTTTTGCCATTCTGTCTTCTTGTCTTCTATGCTTCAACCAGAGACTGATGACTTCTTCTTCTTCTTCTTCTTCTCTTTTTTGTTATCTTATCTTCTTGCGTGTGCTTTCCCTCAGTTGAGAAACCTGCCAAGCGTAGCCTCTAGTCATAACTGTCACATCCAGGATGAGAGGACGAGCAGGCCCCGGTGACTGTTTGATTACTGCAACGTTGAAGCGAGGGAGAAAGCGTGTTTGACCGTTTGCCTACGATTACCGTTTCTGTCCCCGAGCTGAAAGCAAGCCTGATCTGTCCGCTCATTGTGCAAAAATGTGCCTGGGAGGCAAAGATGATGCTAAAAAAAATGTGTGCTGTCTGCCTTAGTGTGTCTCTATGGGCTGTTTGATGCAGGGAATAAGAGATGGAAAGAAACAATTGGAGGCATTATTATCAATAAACACATTTATTTATTGACGAGGACTGTTATTTTGATCATGCACAGCACTAACTGAGAGAAATGTACACCACAATGTCAACAGCACTGGTGTGTCGCACAGTACAGCATCACAGTTTTAATGTTCGCTATTCACAGACGGATCTCTGTACAACGTCACCTCACCAACATTTACAATCATTTCATCAGAGTTTGACGGGACCTTCTCATTTTGGCGTCGTCGAGGCAGGCATTAACATAAACTAATGCCTTTATTAACATAAACTAATGCCTTAAGGGATGCAGGGTGTCGGTGCCTGTTAAGAGCGGGTTATGAATATTATATGAGGGAACAGTTGAATTTCTTGCTTCACTTGTTCTTTGTCAAATGTACAATATGCCATCTTAGCATATTTCTCCATTGCAATGCCACTATAATCCTAATATTTTACAGATTTTTAACAAAAATAGAGTTTCTTTAACTACTGCTCCCTGCTCAATCATTCCACCACCATTAGTTAAGAGGAAGTCATGCAAAATGTATTTTTTTTGGAATAATAATATTCTCCTGAGAAGAAAGAAGGTCCATTTTTAGCATTTTAACCACAAGACTTTTACAGGTAAACCACACTGTGCCGTCGTTCCAGTGTATCGTGGTAATGCTAACCATTGCACATAGTCCATGAGAATAACACATTTTTGAAAGTAACATCAAAATGTTATAGAAAAGATCAGCCCACTGCAGGTCCAAGTGTATACAGCATTATGGCTGATTAGCAGACAACAAGGGGAGCCGGTAAGCCCTGGATCAAACACTGTCTCTGCCTGCTATATCGAGTAATTGATTTATTTTTGGCTCCAGAAATAAATCTGGCAATCTAGGTTAACTCTGCTGTTACAGCATCTTTTAACCTGTTGCCAGCAGGCTAAAAAACAACAGTATGTGACACATTTTTAGTCGGCCTACGGTTGTTTACTACAAGTTGAAAGAGCTCAGTAACCATCAAAGTTTCACACAGGAAATTCAATCTTTCAGTAAAATGCACATAAAATATCTTTAAAAAAAAAGAAAAAATCGCCCCGGCAGCTTTAACAACAAAATTCTACACTTGACCTCACACAGTATATACAGCAACCACAAAAACAGAAACATTGCATCCTTATGAATAAATTAAAATAAAAATGTATTAAGACCATCAATGAAAAAAGACTAGTGGCTATGGCAAAAAAAAAATGACACAGGAATGTCGCACTGAGGAGACGAATGACCGTCATTTAGGTCACAAGGTGTAAGACTCACAGGTGGAGAAAAAGATTTAAGATACATGAGATTGAAGTATAGTTTAGACTTTACAAAAAACACTCGTCTGTTACAGTGGCTGATGTGAGGCACTGCAAGTCGAAAGGTTGTTTTTCTGTCTCTGGAGTCAAATGATCATTGATGCTACTTCAGAGGAAATGATTTTGAAAGAAAGCCGACTGATAAAAGACTGAAAGGTTCGGATGGCTACGAGTGGGCGTGTCTGTTATTAGAGTTTTTACAGTGTGCATCTGCAAATAATGCATGTGTGCTCTTGTGTATCTGTGACATGTGTGTGTGTGTGTGTGTGTGTGTGTGATTAGCATCCAACAGCATTGCCGTTGACCTCCATGTTCCTGACAGGGAGGGGGCTCTGAGGGGCCGGGCCAGACGGGTCTGTTAGAGAGGGCAGACGGACCCGGGGCGGCTCCATGGAGTTCCCTCTCACTGTGATGTGGTCCCACCCACCCTGAGAGAGAGAGAGAGAGAGAGAGAGAGAGAGAGAGAGAGAGAGAGAGATGGCAACTTTATTTATGTAGCACATTTCATACACGGGGGAAATACAATGTTTAAACATTTTAAAATCATTTTAATAGAAAAAGTCATGAGGTCTAAAGGCATAAAACATACAGTCAAAAATAAATACAGACTGATTGTAGTACATAAAATAATACAGCTCACTGGCAGTGCAGAACATTAAAGTTTTGTGCTTAAATATAAAATATAAATAGCTCCCCTTGCCTTAGACATAACCTTTTTAGTAACTTACTGCAAAGATAAAGTCTCGGTCAGATCTGGATATTAATTCATCTCATATTGTTTCAACAGGCAATAATATTTTTACTGCCCCACAGTATATCTGCAGGGGATTAACGGGTTTATTGATCAACTCCAGTGACTCAACAACTCTTCGGCCACGGGGTTAAGGTTAGACCGAGGCTTTCAAAACTCACTTTCCAGCCTGCACTCTCTTTTCTGGTTTAGACACTCGAACTTCTCCTTATTGCATTTCAGCTACTCAACAATAGAGAACGACAGACAGACGCAGTTTAATGTTTTACCCCTATGCCGTAGTCCCAGGACTGTCCTTTGGGCTCCATGGGCTGGACTCCGAGTCGGTGGCAGACCGTCCCGCAGCTCAGACTGTGGCTGCCCTGCACCTTGTCTGCTATGATCCACACCTACAACAACAGAAGAAGAAGAAGAAACTATCAACCTGCATTAGAGGAGTTTTTTCTTCCTCCATGACGTCACACCAGAGGTCAACCTGGACTCACTTCATGGTGCATTCAAGTGATTTAATGATTGTTAAAAACATACATTTATATATTCTCATTTTATAGTTTAGGCTGGACCAGCAACCTCACACATCAGTGGCTCCAAATGACAGTGAGAGGTAAATATTTGAAAAATTTAAACTGTAGTGCTGCGCAGTAACAAAGAAAAGGACAGCATGCCTACACAAATCAGCTTTATCTTTGGTGTGTAGGCAGGGAAAACTGGAAAGTCAAACTTGAAGTTCCCACACACAAAAAGACGGGGCAAAAAAAAAAAATAAGACAAAATAAGAACAAGTTAAAAATAAAAATAGATAAATAAAAAATACTAGGTAGATGAAGTGTCAGCAGTGATTATATTAGTGCTTCAATAGTGATAAATCATGTAATGTGGTCTTGTACCTGGTCCAGAGGCCCCACAGAGACTTTGCGTACATTATTGGAGATGTGTTCCCAGGACGAGCCCTGGGGGTAGCTGGGGGTCACGCCCTGCCGGTACCACAGGTTACCTGGACAACAGGCGACCACAGAGGGACAAACACCATCAGGCACGGAGGTTTGACTGAGGGAGTTTTGAATGAGGTTAAACTGTAAATAAAAAACTGCTTCACCGTTCTCATCCACAGTGTAGACCGACGTCCTGCCAACAGACACCTGCTTCAGCTTCTGCTTGGCTGGGGAGGGGATGTGGTACCAGCAGTCTCCTGCAGGGGGAGACACACACACACACACACACACACACACACACACACACACACACACACGATACTATTACACTACCACTGATATAAATCATGTTTGTATCAGAAGTTGCTAAGTCATGTTAACCGTAACTTCAAGTTTGATCTCAAAGCGTTCCCCTTTTTTTTTTAGTCTCAGCTGAAAGCAGAACATGTGAGGTTCTCCTGCTGACCTGCTTGGTTCTGGGGGGACACGGACCCCCTGTAGAAGGCAGAACCGTCCCGAGCGATGGCCCAGACCTGGTTGGCAGCTCCGATGGAGATGGACTTGAAAGGCTGGTCGGTTCCCACATGAAGCCACGACGAACCCTGAGAGAACAAGAGGATATTAAAGGAAACAGCCCACCTCAGATAATCTGATAGCGTCGGATATAATTAGTCTTTTAGTGTTTTTTTATTTTTTTTTCTTATGATCAAATGTTGTAATTGACTTTTTTGGCGTCCTGCCTTGTCCTTCTATTTCACTTAGTGCTTTATAGTAAGAGGAGAGAGAAAATTTTCATTTGAATTAATCAAAACCACAACACATCATCTCGCTGCAATGCATTCTGGTCTATTGAGGCTACCATCGGTGGAGAAAGTGGAGTTCTGTGATGGAAAGACGCTCTTGCTGTGATTCTGAGGCAGCGACATTAAAACCTGACATTTAACTGTTTTAAATAACTGATTTATTTATTTATTTGCTGCTTAAAATAAAATGGCATAACAGCTTTTTACAGGAATACTACAGCAAATATCAAAATGCAAAGTGCATCACCAATATCTGTTAGTTTAACAGAGTTTTAGGTTGGATTTTATCTGCAAAGGATCAGAGAGGAAGGACAGTGTGACAACGTGCTTGTGTGAACTTTTATGTGCAAGAGAGGATGAGGTGAACATGAGGACACGGCGGGGCGTCGGCGTGTGTAAAGACGTGACTCACAGCAGGAGTCAGCGTGGTGACTCCCAGTCGGCACAGCACGTCTCCCTTGTTGCTGATGGCCCACAGAGGAACCACCTCCACGCTGCTCTGAGCCGCGCACGGGAGGATCGTCACGTCACTCAGCGGAATGGGCGGGACTTCCTGCCAGGGCCCCGTGGTGGTCAGTTTACACTTCCTGTGAGGGCAAGAAAATAGGTTTAAGTGCATTAAATTGATGGGTTGCAGCTGCTGTTGAAGTTGAATCAAAAATATCTTAAGAATAATAATTATAATTCATTCATGCATGGATTATCAAAAAAGTTTTATGGTGCTAACAAGATTTTAAAAAATGCAAAAACTGGAAATATAGCTGGAATGGATACTGTAAAAACCCTATGACTGTTTCACTACAATTAATATTCAATTCTATAAGGTAAAAAAATCTGAATTAAAATACTGATCCATAGCAAATAATTAGATTTAGCCAGAGAGGGATTCACTCCAAAAAGGTTGAGACTGAATAAGCCCAGAAATATTTTAAGTCTCTCCTGTCTCCTTCACTGAGGTCCAACTGTCTGAATAAAGAACAAAAAAACTCCAAATCCGGAGCAGACCGCCCACTCGCAGCCCGGTGTGTGCCTGCTGAACAAATATTACAGAGGTAAATATGCCAACGCTGCCATTTATAGTACCTGGCCCATCGCCTGCGACGCACAAAGTCCTTCAAGGTCTTATAACCGTGATATGAGCTGCATGGAGAGACGGGGGAGAAGAACGGGAGAGGAATCAGTCATGTTTACGATCTCAGAGGACGGATAGTTTCAGGATTAATATCTGGCGTGTTATGAAACGTACGCGGGAAAATCGGCGGCGTACTGCCAGCCCTCTCTGTCTGTCCCTCCAGAGACGCCGTAGTCAATCGCCCAATCAGACACCTGGAAACAGCAAATGTGGGAAGTGAAACGCTGGAAACTTTTAATTCATGCAACTCTGCAGCTTTTCAGGCATAATTAAAGACACCTGCTATTTATAGTTTCCCATGTAAGAGATAGAATAGCATGATCAGTTCTGGGGAATTTCACAATGTGTGTGAGTGTGTGTGTGTGTGTGCTTACCCATGTCCAGTGTGGGGAGGGAGGTTTAGTGTTTGTCTTGGTGCACTCATGCAGTCCAGAGGCGTCACTCCACATGTAGCGGTCTGTAGGCAAACCTCTGAAAACGGAAGAAACCAACATGCACTTCAGATTCAGATGGAACTTTTCAGTATCTCTCGTTTGTATTTATTAATAATTTCTTAGGTGATATGTACCTTCCAAGAATACAAACACACATAAGTAGGTGAATAAATAATTAAATCAATAAATAAATACTGTTATGTTAAACTTATCATTGAATATCACCTTTATGGATGTGGGGAAGTACACTAAAAAAGTGGCATTTTCCAAGAATTTGTCTTTTTTTATTTTGCCTTTATTAGACAGATGTTAGACATGAGATATTTAACAGCAGAAAAGGAAAAAGAAAAAAAGGAAATATTAGGAGAGTGATAGGGATGACAATATGATTAGATGGCATGCATCTTATTCAACTTTTTATTCAACTTTTTTTTTAAGACATATCAGGGCTAGAAAAGGGTTGAGAAAAGGCTGAATAATTTTACTGAAAAACCAAATATGTTTCCTGGACACCATATGAAAACTCTCACCTGTTGGTGTAGCCGGTGACCGGGTTCCACCTCTGGTTCTCGTAGATGTAGACGCTCTTCACGTCTGTCTGGGTGTAGATGTTGTCGGTGCTGCTGGCCAGGCCCTGGAAGAAGCCGCCTCCGTAGCCCCCGGTGTAGACCCAGGCCGTGTGGTCGTAGCCGATCCCCCACACCACCCCGACGCTGTTACACTCCACCACACGGAGGTGACCCCCGACCTGCCGCCAGAACCTGGAGAACCAAAGAAATCATTTATAAAGGCAGAATCAGAGTTCTTTTTTTTTTAGATGAATAAGGGAAAAGAGCAGAGTGACGATAACAAAGTGCTTCTCAAGTGTGTGTTTTTCTTACATCTGGTCGCAGGGCGTGGGGTAAGGCATGGCCTCCAGGCCCGGGGACGGCTCGCTCACAAAGATGTCCCCTTTGCAGGTGACGGACCAGATGGCCTGTTTGGACGGGGGACCCTGGATCCCCCTGGAGTCGCAGCACGACACGCTCAGCAACGCCAGCTGGAGGCGCGCAGGGAGGCAGAGGCAGGCAGACGGAAATGAGAAGTGACAGAAAAAAAAGACAGACAGAGCAAAAAGGGAAAGATGTTATAAACAGTGCAGCATATGTGAAAACCACCTGGGCATGTTGGCAGAACAGAGAACCACAAAAATGATACCACAACATTTATTTTGATATCGCTTAACTCTTATTCCTTTTCAAATCAACCTGAATTTATTAGAGTTAGAGTTTGGGCTGATATATTGGACATTGTTTGCTGTCTTGTGGCATGGATTGATGAAAGAATTTGAATTGAGTTTTTGAATAGATTTGATTTTCCATCCATCCATCCATTTTAATTTGAAGGCAGCAGGTGCCTCATAGTTCATGAGTAGAGTAAAAATACATGCAGGGTTCATACAGCCTCGTGAGGGTGAAATTCAAGCCCTTTTCAAGCACTTTCAAGGGACCTGAACCAAAATTTTCAGACTCTCAAAGACTCTATTTCATCTAAGTTGTTACTTTAAATACAATTGCGAAAAATAAGGTTTACAGAATTGCTTTATACTCACAGCAATCAATGCATATTGTCACTTTGTTGACTTTTTTTATCCAGCTGTTCATATTAACTTTGAATGTAATTTTGATCGGGGTTATTTAATGCTTGCTAATTACTAGAGTATGGGATCATTTCAAACACTAAAAGATTTTTTTACATGAGGGATTGTGTAGATGAAACTTTTCGAGGAGTATATATTCAAGCATATTCCTAATCTTGATTATTTAACGGTTAAAAATAAGCAGCTTCCAAAGACTAAAATTTCAAAGTCAGATTTTATGAAGACTCTGGCTGGTGGTGGTCTGTTTCGGGCCGGGTCTGGACAGAATTTTCTCGGGCTTCATTCGAGATCATCAGACTCGATTCTATCTCTACCACAGGCCTGTCTGTGACTCTGGTATTCAGTGAGTTAAAATACTGCGCTGTGTGGACGCCTACCCAGTCGTGCATCTCCAGCTCGGTGGCTGCTGCCAGTCTGATGGGCCACCTCTGTTTGGTCCTCTCTGGTGTGTAGATGGCAAACGTGTGTTTGGAGTCATTTAGCACGGGAACCAGGATGGTCACCTCGTTGATGAAGGCGTGGAGGTACTGGAGAGGGAGAGAGGAAGGAGGAAGTAAAAATGAAAAGAGAGAGAGAACAAGCAGGAAGCGAGTGGTACTGAGTGTGAGAAAGCAGCAGCAGTATTGATTTATCTGAATTATTCACTCCATTGCCAGAGGGTGTTGCTTGTACTGAAAGGAA
>OMLF01049366.1:0-10455 GCA_900302615.1 Holocentrus rufus
CTTGTCGCTCGTCCAAAGACCAGAGAAGATTAGGCAGATTAGTCCGCTGACGTATGAAACAGTGACGGCTGTTTTACACTTCATGTTTCACAGTGGTGAAGCATCAGGCTGTTGAATCTGTTTTAACCCCCGCTTGTTGACAGATCCCATCAGCCTCTGACACTTTTTACAGTGTTGTTCTCCTGTGTGTCTGCTCTGTGTTCTTTTGACTTTCTTCATCAGTAGTGTGTTTTAGAAACTCAACCAGAAAATGCAACACAACTCCAGGAATTTTTCACCCCCCATTGGAGCCAACACAAACACAATAGGATTTAAAAACAAGCCTATCACGTGGATAGGTCCAGTAGTGTGAGAGGGAGAGAGCAGCGATGGTTGAGTGAGCCAGACAATGAATGGAGTGAGGGAGTGGAAGTAGTGAGAACAAACGTTTTGCAAAGTTTTTGAATCAGTGCAACCACAAGATGTTCTTCATCATACAGTCAGAACTGTGAACAAAATTTTTTAGGCTGATAGGCCCAGGAGCTCGAGAGATTAGCTGCAAACAGACAGACACATAGACACACCCGATCAAACACACGATCAGGCGGAGATGATTTTTTTTTTTTTTTTTTTAGAGCAAATGCTCTTTGGGCATTTAACAGCCACTTTCTATAGGATTCCATGTAAATAAAGATGAACATGGGCAAAATTCTGTCATTACAATCAATTACCAATTACCTCTTTAACATAATGCTGCTGGACATTCCTTCCCTCTCTTTATATTTATAGTCAACAAGTTGGTCATGGGTGAAGTCGCCAGCACAATGAAAAGTGAGAGAGGGTCTGAAATGGTCACTGGTCTGTTTTTGTTTTGAACAATCTGCTTTTGTATTTCCCCTCACTACTTCACTGGTGTTGTGTATGTTATTGTTTTTAAACTTATATAATCTGGTATTAGTCTGAACACAAAGCTCACAATACCATCACGCTTTTAAATTTAAAGCAACAGAGATTTGAACCACACAAGGGAGACAAACTACGATTTACTATGAAATTACAAAATCAGTCTTGTAGTGTTCGTACAGCAGTGTGTCAGCAGAGTGAGGGGGAGCGATGGCTTTCATTACTGCATGACCACAAGCTTTGATCTTCTGCAGAGAAAAGTAGTTTTTAGTGTGCGTATTTTCTCCTGAGTCTTCACATGCAAGTGCAAATTTATCAAAACACAGTCTAGTCACTGCGATAAGGCACTATAACACACCACGGGCAGATAGAGAGCACAGACCATGCAGCTGCTGTGAGTTAGGAGAGAAAGCAGTCATTTCTTTTGTTTTTTCTCTAATTATGTGCAAACCATAGAACATCATTTGCTGCACATCATTTATAAAATTTCAATATTTCTCATAAAATCAAAGAGGATGAGATGAAATTAGGATGCTGAGGGGAAAGATGAAAACATTACAAACTTGGCAGGTCATTTTTCAGCAGCTGTCAATAGAATATATGAAAGAAAATGTTCTATATTAACACCGTTTTTCATAGATACTGTATGTACATCCTCATCCTGATATATTTGTTTTACTGTGTAGAGGACTTACAGCAGGTTTGTGCAGTTGTGATTTTTATTCCACAGGATGATATAAAGGTGAAAATATAGCCCATTACAACAAAAGAGAATAAGCTGGGAGAAATGTACGAAGTGGGATATCGTGCAAAATAGGCAACCACAGAAACACTGCCATCACACAGATACTGTGTCTGTAATGTCAAATAGAAACACAGGGAAGCTTGAACTGTGTTTGTGGTGAAATATGAAGTCTACAGAGTGACTGCTGTGTCTGGAAAAAACAACAAAACAAACAAAAACATTATGTTCCAGTACTGTTACATCTGTTGTCAATATGAATTAAACAAGATGCTGAGTGAGCTAAAGTTTACAGCAATGATGATACTAATAACAATGACTGGCCACCAAATTCAAATTTACATACTACGTCAGCCTGGTGGGTCTCATCCCTAATCCCTTCAGGGTAAAGGAGACCAGCGACCCACCTCGCATCACGATGTGCTTCCTTGAAACCAGGACTGGAACGTTCTCCAAACTGTGGAGATGAGGATTGACTTTCAAAGGAGGCCGTCTGTTCATCCACCCCTGAAGATCAACAGCTTAAGTGTGAACGCAGCTGAATCATCATCATGCAAATTCCAGGGGATTATCACCATCAGCACCCTCAGATGGGACGAGAAAATGAAGAAGACGCAGCAGAGGGTGTTCTTCCTGCAGGCGACCGAGGAGGCCTGAGATCTCACAGACAGACCCTCTCACGTTCTCGCGTCCCGGTTACTGTGCAGCTCTGCTTCCTCCTGATCCAGCGACAAGCTCCAACATGTCCTCTGCACCGCACCGCTGTGTTGTCACCAGATGGCAGTTCCTCCAGGAAGCACATCAAGAACCCTGTTCAGATTTGGCTTCAACTCGGGTGATCCGGTCACAAGTGGACAGACAAGACAGACGACATTCACATGTCTCTCACTTAAACATTATATTCCTCGCTGTCGCTGTCTTCCCAATATTTGACACCAATCCTATTCCTCTTTTTTCTTTTTTTGATTACCCACCATGTCACTGTAAAAGTGAACATGTGCATATCACTACAAACAGACACCACAGCCTCAGTACAGAATACAGTTCAGATTATCATAAAATTATGGATGTTCCTGCAGAATGGTGAGGATCCAGTTCTCTAAGTTTTTTCCCGGCCTGAGACCGGGTTGATGAGCAGAACTTTGTGCAGAACTGGGCAAGTGACTCTCTTTTCCAAAACTGAGGAACAGCTCAATTACATCAATGTAAAAATGTACTAATAACTAGCCAGGCTGCTATTTTGACCTTGTTCGCTCAGCCTCTGGCCTTCAGGTCTAACTGATATTGACAAAGCTAATTGGCCCTAACTGCTTATTCGTCCGTGCTATTCCAGATTTTAGACCTAAATGAATTATACGCCGTTACACAACCATTGTGAGCGCCTGAACAAATTGAGATTTCAGCCTAATTTATCACTATAAATGTATTAAGATGAAGTCATTATCTAATTTTAGAGCTTACAAAATGAAGAAATGTAACGGAGGAAGGTCTTAGACAGAGATGAAGTTTTCACAACTTGCCTGCAGAAATAAAATCCAGTCCAGAAAAGGCCGGTTGCATTATTATAACCTGTACCACTCAGCACAATATCTGCCAGACAGCAGATATCAGTGGAGGTGGTGATAATGAAGACGACGGTGATGACAATAATAAATGAAAGGTCAACTTACCCAGCTGGTGGGTTGAGCTTTTTCTTTTCTTTTCTTCCATGTATGTTTGACTGTACAGTATTCCTCCTGCAGCTTCTGGGACGGAGATAAGGGATCCAAACTGCGGCCTCAGAGCGAGACCGAGGCAGAGCGCAGGGTCAGGGACGGCAGGCTGATCATCTATTCCCCTTGAAATGAAAGAATGTTCCGTGTGTTTGATTTTTTCCCTCTCAATACCCATAATTCTGCATTAAATCAATACCATCTAAATGGCTGAATTCGTTCAGATGGACTGAATACTCAAAGGAAGCTACTGAAGTGCTCACTTGCAGTTAAGTGCGGCTATAATCTTGATCAGGCTATTCCATTAAACCTTTGCCGCAGCTCAGTGACTGTGAGGAGTGCAGGCACTTGTGTGGATGGAAGGAGCGCCCGCATTCTCTGCAAAACCTCCATCACCTCGCTGAGAGGCGTACCAGCTGCGCCTCCACCTGGACGCGCTCACCTTCAACAAATAAACATGAAATATGCAAGTGAAATTACCCGCAGACCCGCCATACTTTCATAGCGCTTCCTCCCTGTGTCTTTGTCTGGAAAACAATTTGGCAAACGGCAAACTAATTACAACCAACATAACACAACAGATCTTATCTTATTACGGCTGTCGAGTCACATGGGATTCCTGATGTCATTGAACCTGCAGAAGTGTTTTATTTGCAGTATTCAGGTTTGGGGGTGCCATATGGTTTCACTCATTCACTCAATTTGCAAATTTAGATAGATAGATAGATAGTTGGTGGGTTGTGAAGTCTCAGTAGACACTCAGTCCTCTGCAAAGTGATGTTTCGTGGATTGGAGGGATGTGTATCTGCGACCAGAAGGCAGTGGTGTGAAGTGCTGATTGAGTGGACGTCTGCGTCGTGTGTTATCTTCACAGACGAGGCCGGTAGTGGTGAGACTTGGCAGGCTGGATCCTGGCAGAGCCGTCATCTTTGATGCAATGTACAGGATGTGATTTTGGGGACAGTTTGGTTGGGGATGGCGGGGATTCAGTGCACATGGAGCTCTACGTGAGGAGTGGAGTAAACGATGCCGCGGTGTGAGAGAAACGGCCGGGCTGAGAGGGCGCTGAGTTTTCTGATGACGGAGAGACTCTGCCGACAGCGTTTATGGGCGTCTATAAAGTGCTGGTTTACAGGACGGCAGTAATGGAGAGCTAAATTGGGTTTGCATTGGGAAATTTGAGAGAAATGAAACAAAACAACATGGGTGCAAGACTGCGTGCATCAGGGATTTTCACACCACGGCTCCCACTGGTGGGCAGAGGTGGGTGGGAGGGCCACAGTCTTTTTCTCAATAACAGAGGACCCAAGTTTTCAAATCATACAATGCAGGCCCAAAACCATTAGGTGGCACAATTTATACATCCATTAGGCCCCAGTAGAGTCTGCTGCTGTAAAATCAGCCCCCATCTCTTTCTGACATTTTGGTCAGGAAAAGGGAATAAGCACTTTTGATCATGATGCCCTGCGAAAGTGAAGATGACTGGAGAGTCATGGCAGCAAAATTAAATGACATGTGGGGTTAATGTCCCACAAAAAATAATAACTTCTATTAGTTTGCTTATAGTGAATATGATAATGTTTCACAACTAAATATTCTGGGTTTGGGAGCCCCAGTGTGCATAACAACATTAGCTTGGTAAAGCACCGCAATTTCCATGGTGCTTTAAACCATGAAAAGTTTCAATCGATTGGCTTGCACTCCTTGATATAAGTGGTTTGTGCCAGACTCCGACCACCGCTCTGACCGCAACTTATATACAGGTTCTACAACAGTTCTGTGATATTAGAGCTGAAAACATTTACCTACGCAGAAGTTAAAGGAAGGAGGGAGTCGAACGGCTCCTTATATTTGGTGTTTCTGTGCTGGTTCAGATCCAACGGATGAAACACCAGATGGTTTGCAACATTTGTCTTGTAATCACAGATTATTTCAGCAGAAAAGTCATCATCATCCATATTGTGATAAGGAAACAAGGAAACACAAGTCCAAGATGTCCAATTAGGCATTTCATATTTAGCAGCAGCTGTGCATCTCAATGATAACATGTTTTTTTTTTTTTTTTTTTTTTTAACAGCATAAACAAGAAGTAGCTGAAAACGAGTCTTTTAAAGCATTTATGGCTCAGAGATCTGTTGTCCATTATGGGCATGGCAGCGCTCACAAGTGAACAGACATGCTGAAATTATTACTAGTGTTAATAATATTTGTGTTTTTGTGCCTAAACTGGCTGCTTCAGTGGGAACTTTTAAAAGACATTCAATTATTACTCATTATTGTTATTATTATTATTATCAAGATTGGTGTCCTTTTTTCTTCTCCAGTTATTATTGTCTCCCTATTATATTTTCATGGTTTTATTGTTTACTTTAATATTATGATTATAAAGCAGAGTCGACATTTAAAGTTGAACGTGTTGAATGTTCAAAGTGTCACGAGATCCAACAGGCCAGAATAATAAACAGTAGCAGCAGTGATGGAGCTGCAGACTGTCTGATGGCACGACAGATAAATGTAGAGTTACTCCAGAATTCAATGCTAAATGTTTTTCTTCACTAGTTTGACTGAAGCCGTTTACATCACATATACATCTCAAATCTTTTCTGTTTTCAGGCTCGAGCTCAGTCACGACTGCAATTTGCATTTTTGTACTTAGCATTTAGTATGACTGTGACATCACCAAGTTTCCCTCTGATTGTTTTTGAGAGCATCTGTTGAGTTGATAAAGGCAGATCTTTAATCTAATTTGTTATATAGATGTTAATTCACATGACAAGTGTAACATCAGTGTTTCTCCGGCACAATACCCCACCGCCTTTGATTTACCGCTGCTCACTCCCAGGTGAAACACGCCTCACACTTTGCAACATCAATTTTAAATGAGAACGACCACACCAGCAAACAGCCTTTTATGCAAATCTAAACTACAAGTGTATCTATCCATTTGCTATTCAATTAGAAGGAAATACATAACACATATGGTAACACTGTATTAGCTAATTCACACATATAATTTCACACTGACGATTTACACAGATTTGACTTTTTTTTAATCAATGTGACAGACTTACACTCAGCCTCACAAAGCAGTAAAAGACATTAACCCTGTAACTGCTATTCTGTTCTTATTTGCCAATTTTAGGGTGGATTTGCCCTTTAAAGAAGCAGGTATGCATATAGGAGAAGAGACTTCTCTGCAAAATGAAAACACTTTCACTGTCTTTCTCCTTCTCTGATCCTCATATGCAGCTACAGTATGACATCATGTATGTAAATATGAAGACACACACACACAAACACACACACAATACAGCAACTGAAAAGATATCCTTCAGTTTCTCCACTGTCCGCGCCCACAGGCAGACACATCAGCTGTGTCTCCCGGTGGGTGCGGACAGCGGGGTCCTGCTCCCTCTCTGTCAGGCAGCTGAGGCAGCCGCAGCATTAGCTGCAGTCCAACACTGTAATTCACTGTGCCACAACCTCCAGAAACCAATTTGAGGCCGGAAAGGTTCTCTCCCTGCCACACTGAGATGGCTTCCTTCTCTCAATGTACACACCATCAATAGTTGTAATTATTTCCCTCTGACCAGCTCTAATCTTCTATGGGTGTGAGAGTGAAGGCAGAGCCGCTTCCATTTCAGCGCTTCACTGGATCAAACTGCAACAATCACAGCCTCATACTGTTAGGGCAAAGCACATGATGCAACTGTTATTGTTAACAGTGAATATATTCAACAGTTTTAAAAATTGGTTCCCCCTTGTATTTATTCATAAGCTTCATTTTTTAAAATTTTGTGAATATCTTTGTCTCCGTTTTTGTTGCTAAGTGCTCGTTGCTGTGATGTCTGTGCAGTTCATTGCCCAGACATCACCTGTCAATCAAACAGCATGGGCGGGGCTGTGACGTCTGTCTCTTTGGATTTCCTGTTGATGAAATATGAGTTCTTTTCTTTCTTAAAGCGTCATTTCCTTTGCACAAGAGGATTTGCCCCAGGACTGAGTGTGTGCAGCTTTTACATCTGCTGCTCTAAACCGAGCGACAGGTCGGGTCTGTCTGAGCTCTTTGCTGTGATTCACTGAAGCTCATACTAATTTCATGAACACATGAACAAATGGCATGAACACATGAATATGGGCATCAAGCCATAATGCGATTTGCCCTCTGTCCATTTTGTTAAGCAAGCAGGACCAGATCTATGAGACAGGCTCTGTACATTTGACAATAACTCAAACAACATCCACTAGAAGAAATGACAATAAAGACACCATGTGTGGATCTTTATGGACTCTTCTTGGACTCTTTTTGGCTAAAGTCTTAAAATTTGTAATTAGCAACTGAATTTTCTATAACCATTCATGCAAATATTTTCACTCCATTATGAATGAAATAATGTTTGCTGTTTGGTGCTGAACAAGACGGCAAAGCATGAAGGCATTAAAACATCTGCAGGACAGTTGTTCGCCAAACTTTATCCCAGTAAGTAATAAGCCCATCTGTGATGAGACGATGCTTTAATATGTTCCCTCAGTTTTCCAATTTGGTGTCTAGCTCTCCATTATACAGTAACAGTGACATCACACATTGATAGAATGTCCCAGGTTTTAAAGAGACTGAGAAAACAAACTGTGTCTTGAGGATCAGGGCCTCTGGTAATCTGGTGCCCGTGGTGGTCTGGGGTCTGTGCCCGGTCAGTAATCCTGCGAGGCTTTCCAAGCTTTAGGAACTGCTGGGTGTCGGATGTCAACGTCTTACTCCACAGACTCCTCCCACAAAGAACGACTCCACAGGTCGTTTGTTCCTTCTGAGTAAAACAACCGACAGCATCGTTTCCTAAATTAGTGCCTCCACCGGCAGGAAGCGATGTTGTAGAAAGAGCAAGAAAGTCTGAGCAGGCAGGAGGTCGAGATGGTGGATGAGTCGACAAAACACAGGACTTTCCTGTGGGAGACTTGTGGTCGAGTCCTGAGTGAAGCAAGACCGGTGTTCGTTTAAAACCTTTTGTTTGTTTCTGTTTATTATTATGACTAAGACGACAAAAGTCCTTACCCTAACCTTTTGCTAAACTTAGCAGCTTTGGTGCCCAAACGTAACCAAACAGTGGCTGTTTTGTGAGTCGTCTGTGTCGTCTGTGTTAAAGCTCGGTCTTTGAGAAACGCTCCTGAAGGTCACGTTCTGTGAGTCGAATCAGAGGGAAGCAACAATCGACCTGTGTGGTGGTCTGGGCTGGAGGATGTGTTGTTCTCCATATACTGAGAAAACCTTGGGATATAATGGGTTGTTTTGAATTGTGTCCTGACAAACTACACTGGAGTTCATGTGGAAGAGGACCGACACTCACATTTTCAGGCATCACACTACAGTGATTTGGCATTATCCTGACCCAACTATCCAAACCAAACTAAAGGAATAAAAACTCCAGAGGGCGACTGAACCGTTCCAAACATGCTCGGTGTAAACCTGCCCCTCGACGGCTCGACACAACCACAACAACAACATGTTGCTTCTGAAATTTGAGTGATTTTTATCTCTCGTCTCCTGACCTTGGTCACACTTTTCGGTTTCCACCCTCCAGAAATATTAGAACGTGTTCTCCTTGGAAAAAAAGCTTTGGCAAGAGTGGGAATTGACAAAAATATGGGGGGGCACTGCTGGCTCTCTGATAAAACCACATAAACACTCGGCTGAACAGGGTGAAAAGAAATGAGAATAAAGCAAAGACAGGAGCAAAATATTTAACAAGTATATTTTTGTGAAATGTTGTCAAGGATTTCTAGAAAAGGACATCTAGGATCACACTTGAGATAAGATATGGGAGGCAATAGTAATCCCAGTTTGCAATAGTGCGATGCAATAGTTTTTAATCATGTAAATCAGATCTTCTAAATTTTTTTTCCGTCTGACTCATCTGACAAGTTGTGTTTTGTAATTATGAGGCACTACAAAGCAATGACTTTGCATTTTATGGGAGAAAGGGTCTAATCTTCTAATCTTATGTTTTTGCTACTTCGCAGTTTTGCTAATTAAATTCGACAAAGAGCTTGTGATCCCTTCACCTCATAAAGATAGCAGTCTGGTTGTTGTGGGGCTCAGCTGAGACCTGCAAACAGTCTGCACAACATTTAAGAAAGGTCACACAAACATTTGGTATCAACAGATATCAAGGTGGAAAATACCTAATCTGATCAGCAATTACTCAGCCTCATTTATTCACAGCTCATGATAAACAACAACATGTACTGTAATGAGAACCAGGATGTGACTTCACTTTAAAATATGAGGGAATAATGAACAGTAAAGTCAATTTTGAAGCATGTTGGAGGTGACACCACTCTCTTGCAACTCACATTTATACAAGAAAAAGCATCATATAAAAGTAAACTGCAATAAATAAATAAATCTGCAAGTCATTCAGTCTCAATTTGAGGGTCAAAAATCTGCCAGTGGGATGAGATAATCCCATTTGTTTCCAATGCTCATCAACTTGTTTCCAGAATTTTCTTGAATCAAGTGTCATTTTCTTGATCCTGGTGGGCTGATCTGCCTTATTCTGCCTTGTTTCAACAGATTTATACTTGTTCCCAGAAAAAATCCAGAAAAACTGCATTGGAAACAACTGGAATTATCTCATCCCAATGGCATATTTTTTTATGAAAAAGATTTTAATACTGAATACGAGAATTAAAAAAGATAAAACTGAGATTTTTTTGCAGTGTAGATGTGACATCGGTGTCGTACCAAATTCATGATGCAATATGACATTTTCTGATATGATTATTATGTGTTAATGAGGGTTTACAATACACTGTGATCAAAATAAACATATATTCCCATGGTAAATAGAACAGGTTAATACTTGTGTCACATCAGATTTACGATGCATTATGTTTTATGACATTTTCTGATGTGCCGATCTTCCTGTGACGGGCATACAAAGTAATGCCCTCTGACTATTTAAAGTGTTGCCTGCCTGTCCTGACCTGGTGGTGGCAGTGTTGCTACACTGAATGCAGTCAGGGAGAGAGAGAGAGAGAGAGAGAACATGGCCACCGCAGGAATCTGTGGTCTGGAATCACTGCTATCCTAAGAATGTCAATTGCGCTGCTATGTCGCTCCAT
>OMLF01049368.1:0-14457 GCA_900302615.1 Holocentrus rufus
GGTGTTTTGTAAGGAATCCAACCCGCTAGTTAGTTATGGCAGGCCTCGGCTTTTCAGAGAGCAGAGAGAAACAAGCCCATGTTGCAGCGGTGCAGACAGCGGAGCGAGCTGGATGGAAGGAGAGAGAAGAGAAGGACAAGGAGGCTGCAGAGTGGCTCCTCTCACTCCTGTTAATAAGCCGGAGAGGAGAACAAGCAGTAATGGAGAAGTAAATAAAAAGTGACCTCCAACTGGTCTTAAGACAATCACTCATCAGCAGAAACAGATCAGTCATATTTTCAGAAAAGAATTAATGCAGCTTGCAATTGCATATAATTGTATATAATTTCAGAAACAAGCCAACACAGTTTTTCCAAGTGAAGTAAATCTCAGGTATTTATACATCCAACATCATCAAATTTTGTAATATTTTGCAGTTTTCCTGGTCTTTTTTTAAGTATGAACGATTATGATATGGCCAAGGACATTATCCAAATCACAGGCGCTGCCATTTTTTGATGAAGGTAAAATGTGTAACAAAATACCATGATAAATGAAGTATTGTGGTGCTGCAGAGATGTCCTGCCCTACACATCATATTCTCCAAATGGAGGAAAACATGTTTGTTTCATGGCGACCCCAGCTGAAATCACATCATCACACCACAGCATATCGTTCAGCCCTGGTTTTCTACACGTCCCGGCTTTCTGCCTCTCTAACAATCTCCTCCTGCTTGTTAGTTGGGAAGCGGCAGAATCCGGAGCAGCTGAGGACGGCCGGAGCCGGGAAGGAGAAGTGCTGCTATTTCTTCTGGCAGGGCCGCAACTCCACCATCAGCGAGAAGGGAACGTCAGCACTTATGACGGTGGAGCTGGATGAGGAGAGGGGAGCGCAGGTACAGCTGGGAGTGTGTGTGTGTTAGCCTTGGAGCCTGTACCAGCATTTGGCCTTATGCAGAGCTACTCAAGCATACCAAATTATCTGTGAGAAATACATAGTCTATTTGTTTGTATTAAAAGAATAAGCCTGACTCCTCCTCCTCTCCTCTTCTTGCTCCAGGTTCAGGTGCAGCAGGGCAAGGAGCCGCCATGTTTCCTGCAGTGCTTCAAAGGAGGGATGGTCGTCCACTCAGGGAAGAGAGAGGAGGAGGAGGAAAACTCCCAGAGTGAGCCCACATGTTTGTACTTCTAACAGAAAGTCAGTTGCCAGGCAGTGAAAGCAGCAGCAGGCTCTGCTCATACTTCGTGTTCTTCTTAATTTGTCTGTTCACTGGGGAAATGGGCATAGTTCAGGAATAGAACAGACCCTCCTTCACACAGCTGAATGGAGAGGCTTGCATAACTGTGAATGGTAGGTGTCAAGAGGTCACAGTGACCAACAAACAAAGTACATGCAAAACACGACAAATCGAAGTCGGCAAAGAGAGAAAAAAAAAGCTTCCTTTTAACCCCAAATGCGCCGTGGGGAAAATGCGCTTTTTGATATAATTCTGTTAAAGCATGCGTATGTCTGTGTGTGTGTTCATTCCCCTTTAATTCCCACACCTTTTCCTCTCCGTCTCCCTCTGTGCTCTGAGTTATAATTGGATGCGCGAGCTCTGCCAGTTCTTGAAAGACTGAGACGATCACAATTGATTTGGATTCAGAGCGGTGAATGCTCTTCCGTGGGAGCCGTGTAAATTCATCATCTGCCCATAATGAGTGACGCGCGTAGCCGAGAGCCGCGCAGCACCTCGGAGAAGAATTGGATGTCGAGAATAGAAACTGTCCTGAGGGATAAACACGCACAATCTCTTTATCAGCACCCTGCATTTTGTAGGCGTTCCATATTTACCCACACACTAAGCTCCTCTGGCTCCAGGACTGATGGTTTGCTTTAGTTTGGTCACTGCTTTCTGCCTTTTGGCCTTGATGCAAACGCAGCTGAACCTCTTTTTAGGCATTTACCTGATGACTTACAGTGAGAATGAGCCTCAAATCTTCCCCCCTCTCTCTCTCTCTCTCTCAGACGACTGGCGGCTCTACTGCGTGCGGGGGGAGGTGGCGGTGGAGGGCCACCTGCTGGAGGTGGCGTGCCACTGCAGCAGCCTGCGCTCCCGAGTCTCCATGGTGCTGCTGAGCGTGAGCCAGGCCCTCATCTACCTGTGGCACGGCTGCAAGTCGCAGACACACACGCGGGAGGTGGCGCGCACCGCCGCCAACAAGATCAAAGAGCAGTGAGTCTGATTGTGAAAGTGACATTTCTAAATACAACCTCTATGTGACCAGGTGAGATTAAGAATCTCTTTTGAAGCAGTGAATTAAATCAAAGTATAGTCAGAATCACATAAAAGGAGAGAAAAAGATAAAAAATCTTGTGTCACAGCACTCCAAAGTCCACTAGATCAGCATAAAACCAGCAGGTTCACAAGGTTAGAATGGATTTGAATAACCTGAATAAAGTAAAAGAAGCTGCTTCTTTAGTCTGCCGCAAGATACTTCATTCTCAGTTGAAGAGAGACAAGCGCTTCACTGCAAAAATTTCCATCTTAAGAAGTAATTTAATGTCATATTCAGTGTTAAAATCTTGTTTTTCTTCAACCAAGGTGAACAATCTGCCAGTGGGATGAGGTAATCCCACTTGCTTCCAATGCTAAACAATTTGTTACCAGAATTTTCTTGAATCTGCCTTATTCTGCCTTGTTTCAACAGATTTATACTTGTTCCCAGACAAAATCCTGAAACGAGTGACACTGCATTGGAATCAAGTGTGATTATCTCATCCCACTGGCAGATGTTTTCACTTGTTTTAATAAACACAAGATTTTAAGACTTGATATGAGACTAAGTGACTTGTTGGGATAGAGCAGTGTTTCAACTTTAAACCATTATGCGTTCCATGAAGACGGAGAATGTGTTTAATTCACTAAAAAACAGGGAACAAAGACAAACTCTCTGTTGGATCAGAACCTCGTGAATCTCTGGGAAAAGCTGTTTTTGATTTGTCACATACTGGTGTTATTTGTCATGTACTGGAGTCAGCCTGAAACTCTGGTCTGTTTTTGCAGTTGCCCCTTGGAAACGGGGCTCCACAGCAGCAGCAAGGTGACCATCCGTGAGTGTGACGAGGGAGCCGAGCCCACGGGGTTCTGGGAAGCCCTCGGGAGGAGGGACAGGAAAGCGTACGACTGCATGCTGCAAGGTGTCTGAACCAAACACACACACACACTCACATGTGTGACCAAACACCATGAACCCAGAATCATTTACCTCACTGGAAACCCATTTTACATCGAAGATGGGTCAAAGTGTTTTGTTTTGTTTTTTGATTCAACTCCATATTGGAGCACAATAAAACCATTTGTCTTTATTGTTGCAAAGAGGAGCTGTCTTTATTGTTGCAAACTAAGACAAATTGTGGAGTGTATAATTTATTAGTGACCTTTGTTATGGGTCTTTTTTGACCTTTGACCCTCAGACCCAGGGAGGTTTAACTTCACGCCGCGCCTCTACCAGCTGAGCAGCAGCTCAGGGGAGTTTGCAGCCGTGGAGTTTCTCTATCCAGCCAGAGACCCCGAGCAGGTCAACTCCCTGCCCTTCCTGCAGGAGGACCTGTACTCCGCCTCCCAGCCAGGTACACACACACACACACACACACACACACACACACACAAGAAATATACCAAGTTTTGGGAGACTGACCCACTGGTCAACTTAACTGTCTTGTGAAAACCTAAACTCAAAGTTAGCCTGTTGAAGAAATTAGGACTGACCACAAAAATGTCCTCAAACTGTTTATCACAAATCATGAATCACCGTATGAAAGGAGCATGAATGAATAGATGTGAATTTGTGTAACTATCATTATGAAGCAGGATATTTCACAACAGACTGGTCAGGAAAGATTCCCCCAGATAAATAAAGGTTTTAAAGCTTTTGTGTTTCTGTCCCCCGTTCAGCCCTGTTCCTGGTGGACAACCACCACGAGGTCTACCTGTGGCAGGGCTGGTGGCCTCAGGACAGCGAGAGCACCGGCTCAGCTCGGATCCGCTGGGACTCGGACAGGAAGTGTGCCATGGAGACCGTGCTGCAGTACTGCAGAGGTATTCACCTCACATGTTGTTTCTTAGTTACACCACATACATGGAGTCATATTACAGTGATAGGATATATGACTTGTGACACTGGAGTTAAAGTCATACAAACATTTCCTGGAAGCAGTGCTGCAGTGGAGACAAAAAAACAATCTCATTGGTCAAGTTAAACCTCAGTGGGCGGAGCTGAAGAACCACAGGTTCCAGAAAATAAGGCAATGTTTCATTCACAAGGGGTTTCTGGGAAGTGCAATCCAAAAACACCACAACAAGCACCAGAGACAGACGAAATCAAACGATGAGAAAGACCACGGGTTACCACTTTAAGACTCACAGTGTGTTTTCCACAAAAACATTCTCCCCCCCGCAGAAAAGAATGAGAAGAAGCCTCCCAAGTCGTATCTGATCCACGCCGGTCTGGAACCGCTCACCTTCACCAACATGTTCCCCAGCTGGGAGCACAGAGAGGACATCGCTGAGATCACCGAGAGGGTGGGTGGAAAAATAATGTTATCTTAATACTGCAGGCTACGTAATCTGATGTAAGTGAACAATATAGTTTCCACAGGAAGACATCAGCCTGCACTGATATGTCCCATATGGCAAAGAAATACATTTCATATAAGCCTCAGAATGTGTTCAGAAGTATTTTTGAAAACATATAAGCTGGAAATGTATTTATACCTTTAAATGTATTCATTTTTTCTCATGTGTGATGTCAAGAACCTGTCATACCACAGTGATTTTTGCCAGTATACAATTTTACAACACGTGTGTGTGTGTGTCCCTTACCAGGAAGCGGAGGTGTGTAACCAGATTATTCTGGTGGAGGACGTGCTGGCCAGGCTGTGTAAGACCACGTACCCCCTGGCAGATCTGGTGGCACGGCCGCTGCCTGCCGGGGTCGACCCTCTGCGCCTGGAAGTCTACCTGTCTGATGAAGACTTTGAGGTGAGAGCAACAGCCTTAAGTATGAAGACTGACAGTGATCTTAATTTAAAATGTTATATCAATAAATCATAACTGTGCTCATTTTGAGACAGTATAATTCCTTTAAACAAATGACAAGTTGTGCCAGAGTCAGATTTAGCCAGAAATCTGTTGTTTTGCTTTACAGCACAAATTCAGTTTTGCTTTATGGCACAAAACAGGAAGAGGGCGCTGTTGTTCCAGCACAAATGTAACTTAATCTTTCAGAGTTTATCACAATGGTTTATCTCCAGGGAAAGGACAACAGAAAATCACTTCAAACATGTTTATGCTCTTCAGTAAAGTGAAAGAGGAAACATTTAACCTTTTACTGACAGGAAGCAAAGAGATTTATGGGAAATGTGGTCTTACTTTTCACCAGCACTAGCACTAACAGCACAGCTGGTGCAAGATAAAGCTTACAAGCTGTCTTGACTACTGTCTCATTTATTTGTAGTAATTCTAACAAGATTTCACAACCAATTTAACAATCATAAGTTTAAAAATGCTACATATTGCACCTTTAAGTTTATCCTAAACTCTTGTATCATGGTTCCCAGGAGGGTGGCTGTCTTTAGAAATACTTGAAGGTACTGTGTGTAATAGATTTTTGTATAATCTATAGGTCAAATCTTATGCTGTTTCTCCTCGCTGTTTTGTTTTGCGTCATCACCCTGACTTCTTTATGGCTTCTTTTATGTGTTGATCGCTGTCTATTTCACAATGTCCTCTTGTTCATCCCCCTCTCTTCCTCTTCTCTCTCTGGGTTCATGTGTTTCATTATGTTTTTGGTCATCGTCTCTCCATCATCTTTCTCTTTGTAAACTTATCTCTTTCATTCACTCCACCCTCCAGGGTGTAGGGGCTTATGGGAAGGTGAGTCCTCTGACATGAGCATGGACGGCCCAGACAAGTCGTGTTGCACAGCATCCTCACTTTGTATTCAACCACGTCACCCATAATTGTGCCTCTTTCCAACTTCACAACTCTATTTCCTCCATAATCTATTCAGCATCTTTTCATCTTTTCTCTCATGTTTTTTCAGCATGTTATCACTCACAATCTACAAGTGGTGTGGAGTTCTTTGTCAAACTACATTATATTGGGAAGCAAATTGAAGAATAATGGCTGGGTTTTTCCTTTTATCTCATTCATGCATGAGTGTGTTCTCTGGATTCCTCACTTTGCAGGAGGCAGAATTTGGTTTGTGTTCTCTAAATAAGGCATCTGAGATTTTAAATGATGTGTGTGTGCTGATCGTGTGCATCGCTGCTCCCACAGAAAACCCTGGAGATGACCAGACAGGAGTACGAGTGTCTGCCGGGCTGGAAGCAGGTGAACTTGAAGAAAGCCAAAGGACTTTTCTAGAAGGTCGGGAAAGTTGAAGACCTGAAGACATCAGAGAGCACTGATGCGCGGGGTTGGTCAGACATGAGCCCAACCAGCCACCACGTCGTTGATTTCGTCTGGGAAGAACAGACGCTCAGGATCGGACTGTCCTGAGCAAACCCTGAAGTGGAGGGTTGAACGGACGAGAGGAGCTGGAGCGTCGAAAAGATGGCGGATGAACGCCATTATGACGCCGGTTTCCTCACCTTCCTTGTTGTGTTGGTTGTTTTTGGTGTAGATAGGAGGCAAGTGTAAGCGGACGACCTTCTGCACGGATGTGTGTATGTGAATATGGCTTTTTAAATCCACACTATGTAGTTGTATGTACATATGTATATGCAGGCCCGCCATTGCCCCTCACATTGTCAGCCATGCAGCCATTTGACCTGAGTGGGAGCAGCGCTGTCAAACTGTTCGACACACTCCCAGATCAGACCCTGCTATTCTTGTATGTATGTTTGTGCATTACAAATAATTTATATTTATATCAAATCCATATAGGAATTTTAAAAAGCAGCTTTGCGAGTATTAAGTGAGCTAAGAATGATGAAATAAATTGTGTAATTAATGTCGAGGAGGTTTGTGTCATATGTTGATATCTATGAAATAGTGGGCGGTATTATGATTCTCTCTCTTGCTGCACAGCCATGTACAGAATACCATTTGCCATAATCAAATGATGCAGCATCATTCTGATGGATCTAGTGTCATCATTATTATTATTTCAGGTGCTCAGATGGAAGAAAGGATCATTTACAGGCATGAATTGAGGCGTAGTGAGGAAGTGGAAATGTGTTTGAATTTTGAATCCTATGGTGTATAGTGCCTTGCTTTTGTGTACAGTTTATATACAGGTCCTAGTCTGCATTTTGAAGACTCTCTTTGTGATATGAAGAAATTAGAGAAATAAACACTGACAGTTGTAAATCAGTAAAGTTTGCCCTTTCTTTTTGTTTATTCATTCATTTGTTTCATTCATTCATTTGTTTAATCAATCAGTCAGTCACTAGTTTTCTGTATGCTGCTGTCAAACCCATCCTATTTCAAACTGACCTCACTCATTGTGCTTAAATCCATCTTATATTCTGTTATCTTTATATTCAGTGATTCTCTTAAATTAGTATTATTCCACAAAGATATATAGACCAGTACCTATCAAAGTGCGGTTCAGGGACCACCAGAGGTCCTTAAGGGGCTTCCAGGTAGTCCTCAGGAACATGAGAAATTTAGTTTAATTTCAGTAAATAATAATTCAATAGAAATTCACTAGAAATTATCATGATACAAAAAAAAAAAAAATAGTCCAAAAACCATACCAAAAAAAGTATGATCATTTTAACATGTTTCAATTTCTTCAGTCTGCATCTCTTTGTCAGTGTTCAAGTCAGACATCTGCTTTTTAATAATTAATACACAAACCAAAATATCTTGTCATCACATCATATCATATCTGGCTTTTTGACAGCCGGGGTCTCGGGGATATGAAAGACTTTGAAAACCTTTGCAACAGACTCGTCAACACAATATAAACACTTCTTACACCGTCCTATAGAGGGCAGTGTGATACTGATTTCCATTGCCGGGAAGCAGCCAGTGGTGAAGACTGGAGGCACTGCTGGCACAGAAACCCAGATGATCAAATGGACTCACAGTGAGTCATATTTAAGTCATGTTAGATTACTGTACACTACTATCAATCATGCTGAACACACAGTAACTGTGCCAGTATTCTCTGGTTAAGATAACACGATGCAGACCCATTTCTTTTTTCTTTTTTTTTTTTAAGTGGTTCACCATCAAATATTGACAAAATGGAAATTAAGGTACAAAGAAAGTCAAGCACGCAATAGCTCACGTTGAATGTGGGGCGCCAAGAAGATAAAGAAGTTGTGAGCTGAGGCTCACCAGTGCAAATCCCTGACCAGGACTTTCAGTATGGGGGGGAAAACGTGTCACGCTGTCCGCTCCTGCAATATCTACTGTTGATGTGCCCTTGAGCAATGTAGTATGGTCAGCACCCAGGTGATAATACTGTATGTGTGAAGCAGTGGGTTGCAGGAAAAGAGCAGAAGTGAAGGTTATTTAAGCATAATGTGATATCTCGCTTCCTAATGGTTATTATAGCACATTATAGCATGAATATTATAGCATTCATATGGGCGATCATACAGAGCGATGCAAGCATGTGATCACGCTGCTTGGCTTTCATCGCCAGTGCCACAGACACCTCTATCCGTGCTGCTGATCATCACCGGCCCTATGGGTTTTGACATGCAGCAGCAGCCTACCATGTGGTCTGGATTGCCCCCATATGCCAGGCAATTTTATGGATTCTATTAAAGGGGATTTAAAAGCTCAATTGCCTATGTGAAGTCACATACACACACAGGTGAAAGCTGCACTCCCCCACCCAGCCTGTCAAATCTCACGGCCTCATTTTCCAGGCTGTCCTCCAAATGTACAAACACACACACACACACACACACACACACACACACACACACACACTGAGAGCTCTCAGATGTTCTCAATATCACCCGTTGGACTGTGTTGACGAACAAGAGCAATTAGAGGGGAATTTCATGCAATCACTGAAGAACAATATACACAGCAGGTTTTTGTCGATCCAGTGTTGTGCAGGCGGGGCGTCGCTCGAATGTTGCACAATGCTGAAACCGCAACAAGAAAAAGAAGAAGAAGCTGTTGCTTTTCCAAAAGGTTGGCATGGTCTGATTCTCTCTCTCTCTCTCTCTCTCTCTCTCTCTCTCTCTCTCCCCTCCCTCCCTGTTTTTCATCTGCTCTCTGTCTTTCTCTCTAACTCTCTCTCGGGGCCTTGCTCGCTCCCTGTTGCATGCTAAGTTGTTGGATGCTGAGCCTGTGGTGTATTATTCTGTTACAGATGCCTCCTCTGAACTCCCCTGGCCTGCGAGGAGTTTGATGTGCGACATGTGAATCTGCCCGCCCACTCCTCCCCACCCACTCAGTGCAAGATGCTCCAACCTTTCCCTCCCTCTCTCTGACTCTCTGCCTCTCTGCCTCTCTATCTCATTCTCCGTCTCTGAGCAGGGAGACAGTAGAAGATACAGTAAGGCGCTGCGCAGAGACTGCCAGGTGCATGGAGTGTATTTCTGAGCCCATTCTGACTGTGATCCCAGTTTCTATGCAGAGCCCAGTGAGCTGCAGCCAGCGTTTTCCTTTACTGTACAATCCCTTTATAGAACACAAAGACAGGAATTCAAAACACCGTAACACATGCACACACGCAGTACGTAAATGCACATACAGCGTTGTTATATCTGCACATATATGCACCAAAAAAAGTAGCAAAATACAGATCAATCATAAAAAAGAAAATTCCTTGTTTTTCAGGTATGTAAAAATCCTATGTCTAGCACAGGTTTGTTGTGTCAACATTAAAAATGGCAACTTGCAATTATAAATGTATGCAAATTGAACATCACAAAAAAAAAAAAAACTTGATTAGTATGTGAAATCACTAACAGCAATTCGTAAGGAATCTGCACTGACTGTAATTTTAAATCTGTGCACTTCCGAAAGGTGAAGCTGCATGTTTGTGATTAATTATTAGATTATGCAAAGCGTAATTAAAATATCAGTCAATATTTAGCGGGCCATATGCCACGGGCGCTTGTGGAGCCATGACTCGCCTGTGAATTCTAATAGCCCAAACTGGAGGTGAAAAGCGGCCTTTGGCAGGTATCTCCCTAATGCTCTTAACCATCTGTCGATGCTCAGCCCACTTCCACTGGAACATAATGTTTATGATAACAGTGTTAATTCAACACACAGGCTTAGGTGCGAAGTGGCACAGTTGAGCTTTAGCACCATTTATTCCACAATATTTGCATTTGGCCTCGTGCCTGCCCAACAACACTCCTCCCCTCTCCTCCTCTCCTCTCCTCAATCCACACAAGATGACAAGGAGTGAACAATGGGAGCTGAAATAAGGCTTAGCACATATTCTTCTGCGTGCTGTGTTTCTGTTTTGTGCGGAGTTTCTATTTATGTGTGGATTATCACTCTCCCGGCATCACAATGGAGCAGTGGGTTTTGGTTGTGCCTCTGCTCCCCTCTCCTCTCCTGTGTTTCTCCCTCGCTCCTTGAGTTGGAAAAAGCTTTAAGCCCCACGCTTCCTGTCCAAAGACTAAGAAAGCCACTTCAAAGACCCTGGGCTGAGATGATTTATGGGAAATGAATTTTGGAAAGAAAACTTTTTTTTTTCTCTTTTCTGTTGCCCTGGGTTCTTAGTGGTGAGCTGTGCTTATTAACCCAGATTTAGATGGCTACCCTGATGGAGCCCATAAAAGTGGTGTGGATTTCTAATATGTGGAGTGCAGCCACGTGCCTCAGGTCTCTCCGCTCTCCCCTGTCTGCAGTCCAGCTCAGACCTGGACGGTCACTTTGAAAGCTGGATGGAGCCACTGCACCACCTGAGGTGCCTCAGCCTCAGAGAGAGGACCACACACTATAATATGAGCTCTACAGAAGTGTAGCTTTACTCTGCTGATTTATAATGGGATTGACCCAGTTCTACCATGGCCATTTTGACCTCACGCAACATTCAGGGTGGGAAACTCTATCCGAAAAACTGACAGATATATAAAACTAGTATTATTACAACACATGAGGTGAGGACCTCAGTTAGACCTAACAGTTATGAAAGCTAACCCAAACCTTTACCTAGCAACCTCAGCTACAACGCTTTTAATTTAGAAGGAAGTTAGCTAAAAAAGTTAGCTTGCTAACTTACAGCTGGTAAACTGCTAGCTACCTGGGCACTGTTGCCAAGCCTGCTTATAATAAGTGACTTTGTGCTTATTTTTCTTCCAAAGTTTCTTGGAAAAATTGAGGATATTCACTTTTCCAAGAATGCAGATTTCTCTTTTCTCAGTTTTCCAGTTATTGGGCTTGTTTTGGGCTTATTTTTGAAGATGAGATGAGGCTTGGCAACAGTGTACTGGCTAATTTCTTGTAGCTAGCAACAGTGGGTCAAATATAATACTTTAAAATGTGAACATATCCCTTATTGACATATGGTTTTCATTTGAATGTACATGACATATGGTGTACATTTGTATGATGTGATGTGCATTTTGGTACACAGCATTAGGACAGAGCCGGGCTGAACTCAGCTGGGTAAAGTTTCCCAACCCAAGTGTGGAAAAAGTTCAGGATGGCCACCATGGGAGTAATTTGTCTTGAGTAAGCCTGGCTTTTGTCACAGCCTACATTATTCGCTCCAACCAGGCTCAAGGGCAACTACTTGAAGCCTCTGCCAATCACTGAATCAATCAAAGGTATCTTAACCTTTCAGAGGGGCTCCCCCACCAAGCACTTCACCATTTGGTAGAACTCCCTGCGTGTGCATGTTTGTGGGTATGTGTGTGTGTTTGTGAGTGTGTGTACTTGCAAGTGTACACCACACCTCCAAATCCAAGCCTTTGGACTGGAGTCAAGAGACTGCCCTCCCACTGCCACCTGGCATCATTAGAGGGTCTGATTCTCTAATCAACACCAACAAACAGACCCCCCTCCTTCCTCCAGCTCCTCCATCCACCCAGTCTGCACCTCTCCATCCTGCGGCCCACCCCCAGGCCTGGCAGCCCGCTGTGGGGAGCAGACCTGATGATGGCTGGGGGGCGGCTGGGGTTACGTGCTGCCAACCAGGTGGGTGATGATGAGAGCAGACATGGCTGATCCTCCGCAGGCAACATGCCGGGGGGGTGGAGGCCCTTTAGAGAAGAGGAGCTCAATTCACTAGAATTGCAAAGCAGTTCATTATCGATCAGGAAAACCCCAGGAACTCGAAGATGGTGCTCGTGGCTGTTTTCCGTTCATAAGCTCTCTCCAGTCTGATTTATTTTCGCTGGGCTCCACCAGAGCTGGAGTTTAGGATTTATAGAGAGGGAATAAGTTGGTTGTGTCATCCAGAAAGCATTTGCGTGATTTTGCCGGGGCAGGACTCAAATGAGCTTGACATCAAACGGTTTTTTGGTGTGCGTTTGAGGGGGGAAAGGAGGAGGGTCAGGTGTACAATTTGGGACGCCCAGAGATCCAAACAAAAATAAAAAGGAGTAACCAAGAGGAGAAAGTGACTCAGCCTCAGGATCGCTCCCTCGCTGCTGCACTCTCCAAAACCAAAAGCCAGGGAAACAAAAACACTATCCTCCCCTATTTAGTTCCCCAGCCTCTTTCTTTTTCTTTTTTCTCTCTAACTCCAAATGGGATGCCCATTATCCTGCTCCGACGGCAGTACAACATCAAGAGAGCGATGACTCAGTGTTAGCTTGTATGAAAGTGATGAGGAGACAACCTGAAAAGTCTGAGGCTCTTAACGAAGCATTTGCCATTGCTGCTATGACATAGTTCACCCTCGGGTGACAAACAGGCTCATTTATTCCCCCCGACACACACACACACACACACACACACATACACACAGAAACTAGAGGGAAAGCTGCTGTGTGCTAACAGCTGGCTGCTGTCTGAAGCGTAATTAGTGGTTAATAAAAGAGGCTAATAAGGACTTACCTTCAATAGTCAATAGCTAAATGAAATTAGTCAGGGAGGGGGAAGAGGATCAACAATGTCTGCCAGACTGATTGCAATGATAAAATGTGTGACCTACACTTGTCCTTAAAACCAATATAAACAGGGGAGGCAAACTTTTACTATCAACAAAACGGGCCATAAAAAGGGAAGTGATGACAGAGAGGAAAGTGCAGTGTAATAAGGCCATTCTGTGGTATAACAGTCCAGTGTGGTAGTATGACATACTACATTATAATTCCCTAATACCACTAATACTACTAATAATAGTAATATACTACAACTGCTAATATCTACTACTACCACTACTACTACTACCAATGATAATAATAAGAAAACAGTAATTCATAAACAACACACAGGAAACAAAATCTTTTTGTGAACACTCTTAGATGGACAAAAACAGTGGAAAGAAATTAGAGATCATGAGATGCAAATCCATGGGAATGTAAGCACACGGTCATGTGATACACCTTGACGCACACTTCAGCTAAAGCCGGTCTTACCGTAGTCGGGTGTATGTTTACATCAGGGAGGCTGAAAGGGCAACACTTGACTTGAGCTGCATTGTGGGGCTTTACAAACAGATTACATGCCCCGTAAAAGCACACATAAACAACATCATCATTTCACAAACATAAGAAAATTACACTCAGTATGATTCATTGAATATCATTTCATTAACCATATCGTAGCTAAGCATAATCTTTTGCACATTGTTTCTGATTAGAACAATAATCATACGCTCAATGTGTTTATAATGGGATTTTGATGGCTTATGATGCCATGTAAGCACCTCTTCAAGTAAAGTGTAAGCATAATGACTGAATCAAAACTACATGCAAGTTGCAGGCTACCTAAATGTGGATCCACATCTCAGTTTTCAGCTTATGCACCCGTTGCATTTCTCTGTATTACATCCTGCCTGTCTTTGCTGATTCCCTGTCCTCTGTGTCCTCTTCCTGACCACATCTCATTTCTATTCTGTGACTTCAGCCCTCTTCGTCACTTGGCCTTTTCTGCTACGTGCCGCTCGGCTCCGGCCTTCTCGCTGCCTTCTCAGAGCCTCGCTCCCTCTGCCTGATCACCAGAGTGATTTATCCTCGGTACCTGAGGGCCAGAGCACATAAATATATATTTAAAGCCTGTAAACTCCTACCATCCATAAAAATGATTAAAGTCCCTATTTTGGTTAACTCGGTGCCCTCCCTGCACAACTGGGTTTGATTTGTCTATGTAAACCAGATGCAGGTGATGTTCCGTGCTCTCTTCCAGGGATGCAGTAAATCAAAACCAGGATGGGAATGAATTTGATGAGCTTTGCGACTAACCTGATACCCATTCAGATCTTGGCTCAGGTCTGTGTGTACATACCTGTGGGGCTGGGAGTGTTTCCTCGCTGGACTGTGGCAAACAGCACAGTAGGACTCTCCAGGGATTCACACTGGGCCGTTTTGGCCCTGGACTCAGTGTCCCAC
>OMLF01049370.1:0-16089 GCA_900302615.1 Holocentrus rufus
CCCACCTGCGGCACGAACACACACACACACACACACACACAGAGGTAGTCTTCTGTCTGTGTGTGTTTTAGTCAGTTTTAGTTTTTATGTTTTTCAGTTTTAGTTTCAGTTTCTGTGTTGGAGACCTTTTTTGGCACTAGATGATAACTGAAAAAAATAATGGACATTAATGACTTTTTGAGTTTGGTCCATTGGTTACCTTTCTCGGTGTGTTATGAGGATTAGTAACAAAATTAGTAACAAAATTATCTCTGTGCCTGCAAAAGATTTATCTACTAGTGTATTTATTTTTGTTTTGTTTTCAAAACTCTACATGTCAGAGTGAAAACCATTAGTTTTCATAGTTTGAATACAGTTTGTTGCCTACAGAGGGTACAACAGAATGGTTTTGGTGCCAATCACTTCATCCAGAAAGGTGACCGATGAGCCAAACTCCCCAAAATCTCAGTGTAGTCCCCTTGAAAGCACCATTCACCATGTATCAATGAATGCATTGTAAGTGAGATTTGTGTGTGCTGACTAATATTGTTGTCTTTACCTGCAGGAGTGGAATGAGAAGCTGGCCTTGCTTGCAAAGGAGAAGGCAGCATTATGCCTCACTGACCCCTCCCCTCAGCACTCGCCACCTTTCGATCACACAGGCTGGAGCACGCACCTCGCTCCCTATGGCATCACCTCATTTTCTGAAGTCATTGACTCCTGGTTTGAGGAGGGACGAGATTATCTCTACCTGAGTGGGCAATGCAGAGAGAATGCCACCTGTCAGCACTACACACAGGTACAGCAACTGCATTCACAACTGCATATAGACCTGCATACCAGCATGCAGGTCTATATTGTAGGGATGCACCAATATGCTTTTTTGAGGCAGATGCTGACATCTGATATCTTCAAGAATGATCAATACCGACATGCATTTTTGTAAGAATCTTAATACAAATGCAGATACTATAGAGGTTTAGCTTTTCAGACAGTTTTTCAGATAATTCTTCAAACTAAACCTTTTTGCTTTAATAATATTGACAGTAGTAATAATATTCGACCCGTGTCCACATAGGTTTTTAAAGCTGACATTGTCCAGTACCAAAATACTCTGCTGATATATTTGTCCATCCTTAATCTATATGTATGGGATGTGAAGTATTAATTTTATGTACAGCTGTTTCATTGCTGTTTGCTGTTCTCCTCAATCCCTGTTGTTGTGTAGCTGGTGTGGGCCACTTCCAGTCACGTTGGCTGTGCCAGCCACCTGTGTCTGAGAGGAGGAGACCTCTGGGAGCTTTTCGTCTGTGCATACACCCCTGGGTAAGGATTAAACCACTAAGAGCTAAGACCAAAACTGGAAATGTTAAATTCAGATGAAATCAACATAGTTCAAATGTCAGTCCTCAGATTTTTAGCAAGATAAGTCCCTCAATCCCACTATCAAATCAGTTCATTGAAAAAAAAATAATATTCCAATGAAAAATTACCATGCAATATGATGTTCGATTGTGAAGAACAAGAGTTAATTCAAACTTTAGCTTCTGTATAATGTATAATGTATTCTGTATAATGATGCTGAGACAATAATAAGGAAGTGATTGTACATAACGGTCTCAGAGACTGGAACTGATTTTCTAACATTAAACCCCTAATCTGCCAAGAGATAAAGTTACAGCCCCACTGTTACAGATCCTCTCACATCTGAGAGGCTGAATTCACCTTTTGTGTATTGTTTTGATACAGAATGTGAGCTCTGCGGTGTGTATTTGTTTTGCTGCAGGGGTAATTGGGAGGTGAATGGTCGCCTGGTGGTGCCCTATAAGACAGGGCTGTACTGCTCCCTCTGCACCTCCTCCATGTCTGGCTGCTTTAAATTGTGGGACCACGTAGGAGGGCTGTGCGGTAAGACAACAGTATTTACACCCTTGAGCCTCCAAAGCAAAGGGCTGCAGTGGCAAATTGTTCTGTCACTGGACAATCAGAGCATCTTTCAGCCTGGCCTTTGCGCCAGGACTTAATGGGTTTCATTTGGGCTCTTCCTGGAGGACGATACTTAAAACTTGAAATGAGAAATACCAATAGTCACACTGTTTTTGAACTATGCTGTAGTTCACAAAGTTCTTCTCTGCAGCACTTTATAATTTGAGCTGCCTGATGCCGTTTTAGAGAGGCATATGCTCTTATAACCACACAGAAAAGTCCTGAAACAAGTGAAGCTGCACTGGAAATAAGTGGGATTGTCTCTTCCCACCGACTGATCTTAACATCTTATTTTTCTTAAAACAAGAAAAATAAGATTTTAAGACAGAATATGAGACTAAATGGCTCTCTTTGGTGGAGATGTTTTGCAGTTTATATGTGCTACTGTATACAAATGTAGTTTTATTTCACACAGATGGCCAGTCTAAGCCTACTGTGGTATTTTGAAGATATTTGGGCTGTTCAATGTACCGTCTTTGTGTTTCAAATGAAATGAAAAGTTTTAAGTATCCTATTTATCGTTCGATTAAATTTCAATTCTCTTGAGCGTGACAGCTGAATTTGGGAAAATTTGCAGCAGCTGAGAGAGAAACACACTCTTGTCCTCTCAGCACTCAGATATTTTGAGTAGAGCAGCTTAGGTAAGTTGTGTTTGACAGTTGTCATTTATGACGTGTCTAAGTGAGTCTCAGTTAGAACATACTTTATATTCATGTATCTTTGTTTCAGAGACCCCGAGGAACCCGTGCCGTATGAACTGTGGTCAGCATGGCCGTCTTAACATGTCAACCTGCAAGTGCCAGTGTGACCCCGGCTTCACTGGACGCTTCTGCCAGGGTACCAGTCTGCAGCATCATGTACATATGTATCAAAATATGAATTGAGAGATACAGAGTATTATACATACTGTATTAAAGTTGTAGAGCCACAAAAATGCTCAACTGAACTTTATTCTTTTAATCTTAATATAGTAGAGAAGCAGAATTCACTGTGCTAAATGATGGCTATTTTTCAGTGCGGTGCAGTGTGCAGTGTGTGCATGGTCGATACAAGGAAGAGGAATGTTCGTGCCAGTGTGATGTCGGCTACGGGGGCGCTGAGTGTGCAGGTGAGCGCAAGGTGCTATAGTGCATAATGTGCATGTGTGTCTTTGTGTTTTTAGGTACCTCAACACTTTGTACTGTGAGATACAGAGTGGCTTTTCTCTAGGGAATGAAATGGTAAATGTCAAGTAGTAAAGAATATGAGTTTCAAAATTCAAACACATAGAAACACACACACACGCACACACACACACACACACACACACACACAAATTGAAAATGATCTGGTTTCTGTCACAGTCTGTATTTGTCCTTAGGGCTGCCACATCTGCCGATAAGCTGCTGTCATTCAAGATATCAGTTGAAAAAATCAGCATATTTTCACTTTTTTGTAGACAACATCAGACTTCAAACACTCCCATGTTATATTAGAAATGGGTTAAGAGATTTGAATATCAAGATATTTTTAACTTTAAGTGGAAATGGGCACAGTACAGTTACATGCTCTGGCACAGCAAATAGCAAAAATAATCGTTTAGGTCCTTTCGGTTTATTTGATCTTCAGTTTTTGGTCCCAAACTTGTTTCTACAAATTTTCATCTGGATTTAGAAACAATTTGTGATGGTTCCCTAAAACCAAGACGCATTTCACCATTTGGCTGTTTGAGGACTTAGCCAACTGCGTTGAGCAAAAAAAGAAGAAGAAGAAAGAAAAGAGTCAAATCTGTTCTGTGAGCTCGAGTCGAGGTGGAGGCTACGTTCTGTTATTTCTGTTGTCGCCTGCTCTGAGCCTCACAATGTGTTGGCTGCTGGTGTCCCAACAGAGAAGCTGCAGTTCCCCTTCCACAGCTGTGATGTGTGGATAGACGGCGAGTGCTTCATGGTGTCTCCAGAAGCTGACACCTATTATGGAGCCAAGAGTCGCTGCCAGGTGAGAGACAGGTGTGTGCTGCCCACCGAGACAGAGGGTCTACAGCAACAGTACATTGTGTTTCCCCACGTACTGCCTATAAAGTTTTCTGTGAGTGAGCTTACAGTAGAAAGAGTGTGATCGTGCTTTCAGTCTGGTGTTTTCTTTGTTTGAACCACCAGGAGCGAGGGGGTATCTTAGCTCAGATCCACAACCAGAAGGTTCAGGACATTCTTGCGTTTTACCTCAGCCAGCTGGAGACGAGCAACGAGGTCTCCAACTCTGACTTTGAGACCCGCAACTTCTGGATTGGTACAGTTTTCCATCTGTTGGCATTGCCTTCATATACATGTATAACACTGATACATACACAAGCATTTTCTCTTGTACCACTCTGGAACAACTTCATCACTGATAATGTGTGATGTGGTACTTACTTATTCCAGACGGGAATTTTCTTTTTGCCCAATCCCTAGTTGCCGAGTAACCAGAGAACAGGTTCAGCCAGCTCTGGTCCAGGGCGTTACAATTACAATTTGCATTTTGGCATTTAGCAGACGCTTTTATCCAAAGCCATGTACACATGAGATTATCTGCAATTGGTTGCCTACTAGGCTATCAACACTTAAACCATATAAGGGACAAAGTGAGATGATGTTTTTGAACTTGACACTCACACTTGACACTCTTCCGCCCCTTTGACCAGAAATCCTAGGTAGTGTAGAACTAGTTCTGCTGCTGTTATGAAAAACATCAGATGTAATCATAATTTGTATAAGAGGAAAAAATATTTCTGGTCCACAGGTCTAACATATAAACCTCCAAAGGATTCTTTTCGCTGGGAAACAGGAGAGATGCCAACATTCAGCAGCTTCGCCTTCGGACAGCCTGACAACCAGGGGTACGAGACGCACTCACTGTCAAACAGACTGTACTGTAGTAACCTTAGACACATGGGGCGGGGGGAGGGGCTCACCAGGAAGCTTCTTTATTTTTCACTACATGTGGTGAAGTAGAACTGAGTTTTTTTCTCTGTGTAGGGTCTTGAGCTTCATCGATGTGAAGATGCATCTGCCAATTTGTGCAAGGCAGTGGTTGTGTGCAAGACACTGCTGTGGTTCAGTGCTCATCTTCTGTACTATTTTTCATCTGAACTGAAAACCTACATTTAAGGAGCATTTACGCTGACATAATCAAAAGACATAAAATTGCAAATGTTGTGAAGTTGGAGGCTGACTTGTAATCCTCACATTGGCCAGTAGATGTCTCTCTCTCTCTCTCTCTCTCTCTCTCTCTCTCTCTCTCTCTCTCTTGCATATCTATTTAGTTATCAATCTATCCATCTCTCACACAAATGCACTCACTCACCCCTTATCTTCTTCTGTCTCACTCCAGCTTTGGGAACTGTGTGGAGCTGCAGGCGTCGAGCGCCTTCAACTGGAACGACCAGCGCTGCAAAACACGAAACCGATACATTTGCCAGTATGGTGAGGCTCTTCTGGGAAAGAGAGGATGAAGGAGTTGGTGGAGCAAAGGAACAGTTTTGTTTTGTAGACAGGTGTTTTGTTTGTGGTTGGACAGGTGTTATGATAGGAAGTCCCTTATCTGGTATAGGTAACGACTAGAATCCACAACAGCTCCACAGACCTGCTGGTGGATTTTGAGCACATTATTTATGACACTGGCAAATACCTGGGAGGACGGTTATAATTTCAAGAAGTGAGCAATGCAGAAAATGTCAGGTGTTTTTGCAACTCACAGAATAAGTTGTGAGTTACTACTCATTGGTACAGATGATCAGTTGTCTTAAAACCCTACCCTTTCATCTCATTCAGGTTTTAATGATTTTTCCTTAACCCCTCAATTAATTATTAACTGCCCAAAATCATTGCCATGTTGACTCTCTTTTGTAATCATGGACTTCAGTTTTTTACTCTGTTACGATTAGTTTTCCTCTCCATTTTGATGTTGGCCCCATTTTGCTGCAATGGCCAAAACGTCCAGTTACTTGTGTTTTCTGTGTTTAGTCCAGTTTTTGGGGACAGTACTCAATGGTTTCCTTCTGTTTTTAGTTCCTTTGCCGTCTATAGATAAATGCAGGCATATTTAGTTGCTCTATCCGGGCTTTAGCATGGGTGTTTCTCAGACGCCTGTTTAAAATAATTTATATTTGTTTGGTTATTTGAGTGATTTTATTAGCACCCGTTCTCACATATAATTGGGTGCTTCTCAGAATTATTGATGTCACTCCCTCCATCTGCTCTACTCAAGCTGTCTAGATGATTAGCACTGAAGTACTTTTTTGTAAAGCCTCTGTCAGCGACAATCAACATAGGGCGAAGTGTTAAATGTTAATCCAATGTGTCCGTTAATGATCTGAGCACATTTAATTCTCAGTGTGACACCGCTCACGCATTTAAACAAGGCACTCTTTCAAAATCGATGGTACTCACTGCTCACCATCAAGAGCCTTTTAGGGATCAATACATGTCAGCTTCACAAAGGCTTGTGGTGTTTAGACACACACATACCACTTACATTGATTGTGAGGAATAAGACGGTGGTAGGTGTTTGCCTGGTTTTTGCTTGGTTGTGGGTTTCTTTGCAAGTGGCTGCTCTGCCGTCTCCTATTGATCACCTATAGCTGTCTGAATGTGGTCTGAGTGGCAAGGATGACATTTTCAGAGCCCACTTTTTGAAGAGCTTTGAATTCCTTAATCCCTCTTAATGCCGCTGTTAGCAGTTAGCAAAGTAATGTGTTGCTCTTTGTGTAGGGCAGGAATCATTAATAAGTGCTGGATCATGATCAAGAGGGGTCTGAAGAGTCAAGCTATAGTATGAAAGGCACGTTGGCCTTTATTGAAGTTATTACAGAAGGGAAATATAGCTAAATTAGCTCAATATTCCAGTTCGCAATCAATCAGATTTTTCATATGGGCTCTTGAAATAAAAGCAAATTTTCACTGGAGCAACAAAGAGTGAAATGAATAGATTGGAGTGATTATGAGCACCCCACCACCACCACCACCATCCCACTGTAGTAATTACCAGCCTGCATTGCTGTGTTGTGTTAATCAGTAATAAAATGATAAGTGGATATCACACAGCCTGAGGCAGGCGCAGAGCTATGCGTCTCCAGAGTATTATCTCTATGTCTGTATTTGGCTGTGCGTGTTTGTTCATGCAGGGAAAGGAGTAAATTTTATGCTCTACTAGTATATGTTGTGCATTATTAACGTGCTCTGCACCTCATATTTGAATAGAGCTGAAGGATTACCAGGGAGTTGTGATCACAGATGTTTTATTTTTATTTCTAGTGCTTTTGTGCTCAACATGTTTGTAACTTGTACTTTTAAATGAGTGATTTGTACATATTAATATGTGTGTGTGTGTGTGTGTGTGTGTGTGTGTGTGTGTGTGTGTTTACACTTTTACAGCGTCAGAGCACATTGCCCTTTGGGAAGCAGGCTGGTGACAAAGCTTCAGCGGGGAACTGCAGCACTGAATGGATTTTTCGATGAAGTGAAACCAGGCACTTTGGTTGGGCCACGCCCCCCATTTGATGACCAATCCTGGTGCTACTGTATGGTCTTAAAATGTCCTGCCTTGTAAATAGATCAGTAAATATAGATGTATATGTTTGAAGTAGAGTGCCAAGACTTTATGGGTTGTGAGTGTGTAAATTAGATGATGCATTGCTTCGTACGTTTTTGATGAAGTGAAAAGAATGGCAATCATGAATGACATTCAGGTAAATCCTGTTCACACCCAGTGGTGTTGAACCCCTACAAAAAGTGTAGTGCCCCTTTCATAAGAAAATGTTTACTGAGTCCAAGTTGTCATGCCCAAACAAAGACCCACAAAAATATTTTATTTATTGACATTGTGGACAGTGGGGAACTTCTCTTTTTGGCGTAGGGTCAGAGTGCAGGGTCGGGCCAGATGATCCGGTATTGTTCAAGGACACTGGACAGAGGCTTGTCAACATTTGTGTTGAACCCAGATCAACTAGTGGGAAGCTGTTCTCTCAAACCACTTGGTCACCATGCATCTACCATGCAACAAGTTTACTGATCTATTTTAATCACTAAATTCCATGCTAACTAATGTAAAAATGGTGCCACTTGCTAGTTGATCCGACAAACTCTGGATTTGGATGAAACTGCTCTATGTGTTTTAGGTTCATTTAAAATATCGCTTGTCTTTGTAAGTTACTTTCTGACACTTTAGTCTTTTAGAAATCCGGAGAAGGTCTTTTGTGCGTTTACTTCTAAACATTTGGACAACAGCTGTTTTATTTATGCTGGCATCAATCAAACGTATCACATCTCCAGCTTGTACAAGATGCAGCAGCCAGAATTTGAACTGGTACTAACAGGCAAAATCACATCACTGTAATTCTGGCTTTTCGTCGCTGGTTACCGGTTCAGTTTACAATTGATTTTAAGACATTTTGATCACCTTTTAAAGTACAGTAAAAGTGTGGCCCAGGCAGTATTACAGACAAGATAATCTCCTAAGAGCCAGTGTGCAGCCTCGGATCCTGAGGCAGGATCACACTGGTTGTTTCAAAATCCAGGCTTCAGACTTGGGCTGACTGAGCTTTTGCCATCAGAGCCCCGAGGCTTTGGAACGACCTGCCTGAAGAGCTTGGTCTAGCAGAGTTGGTATCCTCTTTTAAATGACATTTCTCCCTCTATTTTTAATAGAATTGTGTTCAGTCATGCCTGGATATTTACCCTATTTTTACCCTTATTGTCTTCCTCCATTTCCTTACATTAAATCTTGTGGTGCCTTGATTTTACTTGTTTTGTTTTATTTTATGATTAATTTAATTTTATTTTTAAGCATGTTGTAAACAGTTTTTATAAAGTGTTATGCCAATAAAGATTGTATTTTTGTTGATATTGTTTATTATTTACACAGATTTAATGTCATTCTGGTTAATATTTGTATTTTATCCCAGTCTCTGCACACCTCTGGCACTTCCAAACTTCCACAATCTCAATACAGCTGCTGTGCAATTAAAAGATTTACATTAGTATAGTTTACAGAATAACAAGCGATGGTGTTTAACTGTGCATGGCCAGACCTTTCCATATTTTGTTTTACTTAAACAGGCATTGTAACAACATGAAGGTTTCTGCCACAGAGTACTGACTTGAAATTTACATGTTCTGTTTTGCCATGGGGAAAAAAATCTTATATATTGCAAGGAGAAAACTTTATTTGTCTATCAGCCATTGATGTGATTTGATTGCAATAGGTTGAAGTTCTTCTGCAAGCACTGAAGACAAAAGTCCAGAGTAGAGCCATGTTGTTTGTGAGTCTGTTTCACACTTGAGCCATTAGTGTGTGTAGGTGTGTGAGGTCATGCCAGTGTTTATTCTGTGTGGTTAATGGAGTAATGATGGAGTGGCTCTGAGGTTCCTCCAGGGGACAAGAGGGACACTGTGCAGAGGAGGAGTGTGTCCTGCTGGCTGCTCCTGGAGAAGATGGAGGGGAGCGATAAAAGAGAAGTAGGGCTGCAGAAACGGGGATTAGACCAACCTACCGTGCTGTGGTGGAGTGGTACAGCCGAGCAAAACAGATGAGGTCACAGAGTTGAACAGGTGGGTGTAAGAAGGGCAAGACAACCTGCTATGGCGTATTTCTGTTCTACCGAGTTTCCATTTGTCTGTCCAACTCCATTAGATGAATCACTCTAATCAACGTTCAGCTTGATCTGCTCTCCTGCCAAAGAACAATTTTCAGAGCTTAACGGGATATTGTAGCCTCACTGGTTCCCCTGTTCATGGATCATGTTACCAGAGAAAAGATAAGTTATGAACATAGCTTATGTGGTATAAGGGAGGCATTTTTTCTAATAACTTTTTTTGCTGATGTGTTAGTGCATAAAGTACATACGGCAGCCTCTGTGACTAAGAGAGTTTGAGACCCGAATGCGTTCTTGTGTGTACGTGCGTGCGTGTGCGTGCACTTGTGTGTGTGTGTGAGTGAGCATGTGTGTGAATCTTAGCCTCAGACCTGGTGCTAGCGCAGCTTCCTGCTGGTCTCATGGTGCCCCCTGATAAGCTGGCGCTGTAGAAGGTTTCAGAATGGCGCTAGTGCCAGTGGAATTAGCTTCCATTGTCATGGTAATGACAGTGATACTCTTGCCCCCGTCCAACTCAGACCAGCCATTGTATGGAAACAGGAATGCAATTTCTCCTGCAGCGGCAAGCGGAAGCAGGATGACAATCCTCTGTGAGAGTGAAAGGTCCCTAAATGACTCTCCATTCAGGCGAGGCTGAGGGGCCAGCAGCCAATTAAAGTGGGAGCAGCAGAACAGTGCCATCCCAAAGACCTAGGGCTGTTTCTAAACGCTCACATTAGGGAATACACTTAAACACACACACACACACACACACACGCAGAGATACACACCTCGTGGCCGCTTTCTAATCTACAGGCATTTCTCTTACGGAGCTGATTCACTCAGAAGCGCAAGCAGTTTTTATACGATGTGACTCACTCTGTTTTCCTCTGCGCGACGTGCACAGCAGAGTCAGACACATGAGTTATTGATTTGAGCATCTTAATATTAGAGTTGGGGGACTTGTGGGAGGGAGTTCTTGAGCAGAACAGATACAGTCTCAAACACTTCATCATGGATAAATCCTTTGATGGTGTTTATGGCATCAGACAGTCTCCTCTGATCCCTCCAGGCGTTTATCTGACAGCAGAGGCCGGGCCTCGATGGAGGGTGAGGGATTCGGAAAGTGGTCGCGCCGCTGAACTGTGAGTGAAATGAAGACGTGCGGCGGCGTGGCTCACGTGCTGCCGGGCCTTTTGCTGAGCAGATGAGTTTGTTTAAAGCAACGATACTGATAATCGCCCGCCACAGTGCTGACGATTACTCAGAGATTCTCCTCAGACAAAAACACTCCTTGAACGCCTCATTTATTCTGCAGCCACTCTCTCTCCTGTCCTCTTTTCCCTCTCTTTGTTCTCTCTCCTACTTCACAAACCCATTCTCCGTCCTCTTCACAAGCCCCAATTTTTACTGTCTTTCAGCATATCTTCCTATCATGAACATGTACTTGTGATCAACATTTTAAAAGCCTGATTTCCCGGTGCTGATATTCACAGCAGTCTGACTGAATTATTTAAGTATGTGACAGCCTACACATGTAGGAATGCAAACTGTCAGAAAGCTGAAAATCCAGTCAGTGTAGTTGTAATAATAGCTTCTTCACACAACACTGTCACAGCAAGCTAGCACAGACGCAGCGTTAGCTCCGACTTCTTGCCCAGCCAAGTTGTTTTGTTGCCAACCTGCCAACCTGACAGTGTTTTTGAGGATTTTTTTCCAAATTGGTTTTTGAAAAGAAGAAAACTATCTGTGTAGCAAACAAAGCTTTGTTCAACACGATAATCTCCACAAACCAATGCACTTTCAATTTTAGAATGCACGCAATTAATGTTAATATTGGTAGAGAACTAAGCATCCGCCATGTTACTCCTCCTGTGTTCAAGTTGCTAGCTAGCTAGCCATGCTAAAAATGAATAAAAGTGCAGTGTAAGGTTGATGGAAACACAAACACACATGAGACACAGCTACAGAGCAGAGCACAGATCAAGAATTTGTGGTTTGTGGTCAAGAATTTTTGCAGGGAAGATGTTAACCACAAATTAATTTGAGCAAAACATCAAAATCTCTTAGGCTTATGTTAACGATGGAAATTATTCTCTGTATAAACTGAAAACATTATGGGGAAAAAAACATTGGAAATCTGGCCAGGGAAGCTGTACAAAGTGCATTCTGGGTAACCTTTTTGTGTCATGATTCCTTGCCCTGCTGTTTTAATATCCCCCATCTATTTCACCGTTCCTCTGCATGTAGCCTGTTTGTTTACATTCTGACCTGAGTAACCTGTGTTGACCAGCCTTAACCTCCCAGTAATTGCCAAAATTGAATTCCAATATGCAGCCTTGCCCTCTGATGACATGCAGTGATTCTTAATTTGTCATTCAGCAACAGTAAATATTATGTCCACTTATTGCTGTAGCTATGAAAAGCTCCATGACCTGTGATCCTGTGACGTGCATTGCCTCACCTGCTTTATCATTAAATGACTGCTCGATTAGAAAAACATAATAATGATGATTATTAAACTTAATTTATCATGCACCATCTATACAATGGATGTAGCTCCAAGTGCTTTCCAATAAAATGAAGAAATAAAGCGCTTAATATTAAGGCACAAGAAAGAAGAAGAATCAAACAAATTAAAACAAGCACAAATACAAAAATTTCCAGTAAAAATTAATGACTGGTAAGAGAGAAAAAGGTGGGATGGGAGAAATGGTAGGAATAATGAAATATGTAAAAGTTATTAAAAAGTAAAAATAACAGTAAAATGACACGAATTGACATGAATAAATAGGTTTTCAGTTGTCAATTAAATATGTTCACTGAGCCTGCATTTCTCATAGATTTAGTTATGGTATTCCATAATTTTGGAGAATATTAAAAAAAAAGCTGCCTCTTGGACTACTTGCAATATCCAAATTACTTATGTACATGCACAAACAAAACAGTAAAGCTGTACTGATGTCTTCAGTCAAACCCAGAAAACAGACACTTCTTGACACTTCCTTGGAGCAAAAACAGACTAAGTGTAATTGAAACAGTATACTCATCAACAGGAAATACAATGCGATGGATAAAGTGGACACGAGTTCTGTCGATATTTAATAGGACATTAGTCACCACTGAGTGTACGCTCCATTCAGCTGCAGCCGTAACCACCAACTTCTCCTCACCAATTGATATTATGAAAAAAAAATGCATTTTTGATGAAAGCTCTCATCAGACGGCAAGATTTTTTTCTTAATGTAAATAGGGCTCTTATGTGTTTAAGCATCTCGTGATCGTGACTTGAAGGCTGCAATCAGACTCCAATTACAGCTCTTTACATCTCAACGAGGGCATTCAGCTGCACCGCGGGAGCAGCTGATAAAGGAGGCGGGGAAACTGATTATGTTTCCATGTATGTATGAATGGATCAGGTAAATGGTCTCCGTGTGTCTCCACCTGCTCATGTTTCGGTTATAGCCCATCTGTTTACTGCCACTAGGATTTGTTTATTATTTGTTTATTATTATTGGGAATTGTTTATTGGAACTGTTTGCATCTCAGCCAAACTCCATTCAGAGGTGTGTGAGGATTAGCATCGGTATTTCCCCTTTTGATATGGGACTGGAAGTAAATACCAAGGCCATTCTCCAAGCCTCTATTGTCCGGGCAAGGTTGAATTATCTCTGAATTATCTTTAATTCGTTTTCCCCATGGCATTAATTCTTTTTTAAGTTTCTTTTCTAGCTCTCAAAATCCATGTGGACAAAGCAGACTGTAGGTTTGTGCAGAGAAAAATGGACTTATCAGTCAAATATGACCACAGTCTAATTTTATACCAAACCAATATTCAGACTATTCAGACAGTGAATATTTTGCTGAGCCCCACTCATCATTAAGCTAATATCTTCCTGTCCTTTATCTACATGATGGTCTTTCTCTGTCTCTGTCCCTCTCACCCCCCACCCCCGCCTCCCTCTTTCTCTCTCACTCGCTTTGTCTTTCTCATTTTCTCTCTCTCTTTTTTTTTTCCGGGGCACTCAATACCGAGCAGCCCACAGCATTTGGATGCAAGATGAACTTTGATAAGAGTTAATGAGAAAGCGGCATTGTGTGGGGAAAGAATGGCCCCGGCTGCACTCAAGAGCCTCCTCACCAGGAAATGGACCGTAAAGAGAGGCCGCCCACTCCGGGTCTGGGAGAGGAGAGGAGAGGAGAGACAAAGGGAGGAGAAGGGAGGGAAGGACAGAGGAGAGACAGGAAATGAAGGAGAGGGGGAGAAGAGAGGAGGTGAAGAAGCAGGGATGGAGGCAGGGAAACGTGGAACCGGAGGAGGAGATGAGATAGAAGAATGAGGAGACGTTTCTGCATTCAGAGCCTTACTTTCTAAATTGTACTCAGCTTACCTGTATCTCTATGCATGAATAGGTAATAGATTTCGTACTAAAATACAATATTCCAAAGTAATCCAATTTTCCAATTCATTTTGCAGTATCTGTCTGCACTCACAGCTCTCGCTCCAACCCATAAAGTAATTTGTCCGAGGAAGAACCAAGGTCACTTGACTGCAGGATCAGCTTCTCTTGAAACTGCAGTAAACCGGATTGATGACGTTTCTGGTAAGGCAGCCACTCTGCGTTTTTTTTTTTGTATGCAGCACAGATTCATCAAGAAAGATAAACAGCGCTAATTTCTTGCCCTGGTCACCTACTGCATCACATTTTCTTGAGAACGAGCGTTCGCAAGAAATGAGCGCGGTTAATCGATTTGACCTGACAGTGCATTTGATTTGTAAACACTCCAGTCTGCCTAAGTAGGATGCAAAATCATGTAGAGCGCGCCTGTACACTTTCCTGCAAATTGCACTGCAAACTGAGGCTGGATATGGAGCTGATTGGTCAGATGGAGAGGCGTAGGCACGCAGCTCATCTCTGTAATATGAGAGATATTTATGCCTCTCTTCAAGCCTTTGATTGGAGGCATTTATCTAGGAGGAGAAGGGGAGGGAGGGTGGTAGGAGAGCGAGAGGATAGACAACGTGGGAGAGAGGAAGAGGCAAGGGAGGGGAGCAGAGTGGGGGGGTTGTCAGGGGATGGAAAAAACAAAGTTGGATAAATAGTCAGGAGACTGGCATATATGGGACCAGCATATTGGAAGAAGAAGAAGGGGGTAGGCAAGCGAGAAATAAAAAAACAGGGGAGAAAGATGAGCAAGAGTAAAATGCAGCGGAAATATGACACTGTCGTCTGGAGAAATGTTACCGGAGAGGATTGCACGGCCCGGGACACGCCGAGCTGACTTCAAAAGAGAAACGGCTAACTAAGACAGACAGGCAGATGGCTTTGCATCCTCTCTTGTCTCCGGCTTAAAGTTTTCCCACGAACACAACGAACAGCTGACAGCAGACGTGCGCGCGCAATCTTCCAGGAGGGGGCACCAGTCTCCAAAAGTAGCCTCGGGATCTCGGAGAGATAAAGTAACAAATTAGCGCGATCCCTTCGTTTTCATGGCGCCATGAATCTGTTTCGTTATACAAATCAGGAATACGTGTGATGAGAAGCTGCGGCTGTTTGCAGCATCTGTTTACCACAACCAGCTCTCTCTCTGGTTGGCTAACTTGGACGCACAACACAATATCAACACAAGTGGGTTGCCATTTATCTTCTCGGGCCCTTATTTGATGAAAACCCACTCAGAAAGCTCTCGATCCCCAACAGCCTGCACCGCCAGTTCAACCTGCTGAATCAGCCGGGAAGCTGCAGAGGAGGTCTGATGAGGGCTGAAGGACACACCGCGCAGACCGCAGGCGATCTGTGGCCGCAGACGGCCTGAGACAAGCCAGACGAGAGCCGAGGGCCGACCGTCAGCTTGGTGTGTCAGCTTAAAGATGTAAGAGGAAGAGGATATTAAAGAAACACAGAGAAAAGTAACGTATTTGCTCGAGATTGGAGAGCCCTTAATTATCGCCCACTGATGAGAAGGGTTCCTAACGCCGAGAGAGGAAGAGAAAAGAGATGAGGAGGCAGAGGAGTGGAACATCTTGAGAAGGTGTGCTGATAAATGAATAAATAAAGAGGAGAGAGAGAGGAGAGGGCTTCTCAAGGATGTCATATCTTAATTGAAAATGACAGCTTCAATTAAAAATGTAATCATTCTGTCCGTTTTCTAATTAAAAGCGAAACGACTGATAGTTTTGTCTCATTAACTTCAAAGAGTGATGCAGGCTGACAGGAGGGGAGTTTATCACTCGCTGAACGGAGAGAGAGAGAGAACGAGCAGAGAAGAAGTGGCACAAAAGGAAGAGGAGGAATGATTTGCTGTGCGAGGATATGCCACCTAATCTGCTCCAATGACATACTGAGAGAGAGAGAGAGAGAGAGAGAGAGAGAGAGAGCGCTTCTGGTCAGTGGATAAGTGGTTGATTAAGTGATAATAACCAGGATGCAGTGAGCTGCTGTTCAATATTATCATGGATGTTGTTCGGCCTGGAACAAAGCCAAAGGCTCGTCATGATTGCTATAGCTAATTTTAAACAACACACAGATAAAAAA
>OMLF01049372.1:0-16357 GCA_900302615.1 Holocentrus rufus
GTGGCTACCAGCATGCCGAGTTAAAACACAGCACAATGTCTCAATTCTGGTCCATAGCGCATTTCGGCTGAGATTCAGAGTTACAGCAGCCCTTCCTGTCATATGTGAAGAACATCTGGAAATGAATTAAATTGGTCAACTCTGAATCGCAGTGTGGCATATGCATAATTTGGTTCCAGCCAAATTCTAGCTATTATATACTGCAGCTACATTAGCAATCTGTTTATAGCATCAACAGGTATATCAGATGTGTTAGTACTGCACTGGAACCAAAGCATGCAAAAGCATCATGCATCAGGCTTTTTGTGAGCATGTTCATTTGAAGAGGGCATGAGACTAAAAGCATGACACGCACATCTACCTCAGTGCACAAATGCCATACATTTTAAGTCAGAGTCAATGAAACTCCATTGACCAATATTGTACAGTAGGTGAAGCCTATTCCTTCAGAATAGGATGCAAGCGAGGCTGCTTGCAGATGCCATGGAAGTGTGTGACAGTTAAAGCCTTTGTGTTGATAATGGTAAAGGACATGCAGAGACAAAGCTAAAGATTTTATCTTTTAGGGGTGAGTGGGGGGGCTTTGTCTAATAGCTAATCTCTGATGATGTGCATAACATGCAGGTAGTGTACTTTCATTGGCAAATTTGGGTTACCTTTGCCCGTCTCTACAGTGGGCTGAATATGAACTTCAGAGAGAGAAAAAGAGAAAGAGATAGAGGAGGTGTAAGAGGTTGAGTGAAGAAGGGACCTTGTGTTGGCAATTTTGTTCCACGTCTCAACCTAGACCACTAGAGATGGGCTGATATGAAAATTAAAAATCATGATTATTGTGACCAAAATTAGCATGGATTTCAATATTTTTGCAGTATTGTAAAAATGTGCTGAACACATTAAATAATTGCGAGTACCCACTGAAATACACAGTGTTTTGAATTGAAAATCACAACTTAAATGCTGCTGAAAATGCGGTTAAGGAGACTTGACAGGTTGATGTTGACTTTGGTTGATGTTAGACAGTATGAACTGTAATAAACGGGACCAAAAAAAAAACAAACAACAAAAAACTGTCAAATGAAAAACAGTTATTGTGATAGTTAAAATCTGAAATTATCTAACTTTTACCAGAGTTTATAGTCAAAGTGGTCATCGTCCCATCCCCATAGACAACATCAGATTTACTAATCATGAGTCTTTTACAACTGTTGTGGAGCACTGTGACTCTAACCATCACACTCATAAGTTATCAGGTATAGGCATTTAACCTCATTCCTCTGTTGGATAAGAACATCAACTAAATGCCCGGAGTGTAAAAATATACAGTATGCACACAGAACTCACTTGTGTCCATGACTGTGAAGGCCTCCTCAGTGATGTTGGGCCCAGAGCCCTTGATTGTGTTCGCACTCAAGTAAAACTTGTAGAGCGTGCTGGACTTGAGCTCCACCAGGATAGCAGAGGTCTCGTTGGCCGGGAAGGTCATGACTTTGACGGGTCCCAACTCGGTGTTGTTGACTGCAGAGTGAAGGGAAAGAAGAGAGAGAAGTAAGGATGGAAGAAGACAAAGGATTAGAAGGGGTGAAATAGTGAAATGTGAGATAAAACATGAAACCAAACTGGGTACAAAGCAAATAATGGAATAAACATGCGTCAGTGTGCCATGCTAGACAGTTGTTGCACCAACCTGGTTGATATTTGAGTGTGTAACTGGTGAGGCGGCCATTGTTGTTGACCGGCGCGCCCCATTCCAGAGTAAGAGAGTCCATATTAGGGTTGACAATGTTCAGGAAGGAAGGAGGACCCGGGACTGAAGAGCAAAACAACCAGAACCACAGTCAGAATTAGGACATCTCATACGGGACTATTCATGTACACACATTGTGGAAATCCGAAACCTTTCAAAACATGGAAATCATCAAAATAATTCCCCATACGTGTGACGTTTTTCATACACACCTCCCTCAGGGGTCTCGAAGTTTGCGTTGGGGCTTGGTGGACTTTCTCCCTTGCTGTTGAGGACCTTGACGAAGAGGGTGTAGACACTGTAAGGCTGGAGGCCCGGTAGGCGGCCCTCGGTCCGGTTCCCGCTGAAGGTCAAAACCTGTTCCTGCTGCTCAGGCCCCGCCTCCGTCTCATGGAGGCCGCGCTCACGTCGGTAGTAAACCTAGAGGAAACAAACCAAGAGGTGTGGCTCTGCTCTACTGTTTTATGCTTTATGAAGACAAGAAAATGGGATTTAGCTGGGTGAAGAACATAGATGTTTATTAAGATCTTTTATATACTTAGCACTACCAAAGACACACTGTAGACAGAGTCAGTAGGCCTACCCTGTATCCCAGCAGTTTTCCCCTGACTGAGGAGGAGGACACAGGCTCCCAGTGCACCTCTGCCAGGGTGCTGTTTTGGACCATGACCTTCACACTGTCAGGGGGAAATAAGGGCTCTGTAGAGCAATGAGAGAGAGAGAGAGAGAGATACATATGTTGAATAACTAATTACTGACTTTTTAAATTTCATGATCTTCCATGACTTCTCTCTTGACTTTATTAAATAAAAAAAAATTCTTTGACTTCCCCTGTCTGGAATACATTTTTCCAAATTCCATGACCTTCCAGAAATCCCTCTGCCAACTAGCAAATGTGAACAATCTGTGACGAACTCGTCCATCATTGCTTTAAGAGACACAAGACATAGAGAGCGAATCCTCGCACAAGCAAAGACTCATCCCAACGCACTTGTCCAAGTCACAATATAAAGCACCCAACCTTGCACATATCAATCCCCTGAGGAGATATGCACAACTTTGCACAGTCTAAACACCTAAGTTACATGTCAACAACTTTCAAACGATGGCATGATAAATCTTTAACTTTATGTGCTGGATAATTTTGTACGTTTTTATCATTTGTTTTCAAGATTGTCAAACAAACTAAACTAAAATGAGACAAGCAGTTAAATTGTCCGACTCACTGTCTTCTCCGGAGTATCCCAGCACCACTTCAGGCTCAGGGCCGCTGCCATAATCATTCACCGCTTGAACTTTGATCTCATAAGGTACGTAGGTGGGTGCTCCAGACACTGTAAACTGGGTGACGTTGGCTACAGTCTCTGAGGACCAGTCCTGGTCCTCATCCTTCTGTCTCCACTGGACCTTGTATTGCAGACCCGGCCCATTGGACTGAAATCCTGTCAGTGGCTGTAAATGTGGAGAAGTTTTTAGTCTGAGAGCAAGATATCCTTTGTAAGTGAAAAATGCCTGGGTGCCACATTTCTGTCATGCTCATGCTGCACTGATATGTGAAGGGAACATAACACAAAATCTAGATCTGACTCGCTATGATATTTTTTTGCTGCGTTCACTGCCATGGAAAGTAAAGCTGTACAAACAGACTGGGGCATTTGATGGAGTGGATGTTTTGACAGCTTCAGAGGGGCTGGAGTCAGCCCACCGGACTGGAAACCTGTCAGCCTCTGTAAACGATGGAGAGAGGCTAGCGCTGAGGGTCAGTCAAACTATTATGGTTTGCTGAGGGTGCACATGGGGGAAAGAAGGGTTGTTTCAGAAAAGCAAAACATTTTGACTTTTATTACAGGGGTAAAATCTGTAGTGGGAGAAATGTAAGGCTGAAAAACAGTGAAAACATAGTAGAGAACTTGTCTCTTCCAGTGTATTTAGTGAGGGAGAATGGACGAAAATAGCTAACAGGATATAATACCCTTTAGGTCTTACATCATTATCTCATCATGTAGAGTGGATAGTTGAACAATTCAATCGTAAATCACCAATCGAAGGTAGCTTACCATCCAAGAGATGACTAAGTTGTTGTTCTCTGTTCCAACCCCTTGAACATCTAATGGATTTTCATCAGGAGCTGGGAAAAGAAATTTAAAAAAAATCTCTTAAGAAAAAACCTCTTAAGACTGGACCCATCCGTCCATCCATGCATGTAGCTAGCAAGATATCTAAATCCTAAAATATAAACTCTATATACATTTTTGCTATGTGATTATGGTCCAAATGCTTTCACATCAATCTGGCAGATATGAAACATGTCACCAACCCATTAAGTCCTGCACTATTATATTACTTTTATAACAATAAGAAACAACCCTGACTAAGACATTGCTGTAAAACCATTCAGAGGTGACTGACTATTTTATTCCCCTTTTTTAAAATATTCTTTTTCCATATTTCAACCCTAACCCTACCTGCAGGGTTGGTCCTGTACTGGCGTGAGGGCTGGCTGGGATCGCTGTAGCCCACATGGTTGAGGGCCAGCACCCTAAAGGAATAGTAGACATACGGAGAGAGGTCCAGATGTGCCGTGGTGCTGGTACCTTCGACCTCCGTCAGGTTGACCCAAAAACCTGGCTGGTGCAGCAAGTCCTCGTACTGGACAAGGAACTCTGGGAAAATGAGAGGAAAAAAGATTCAAGATTCAAAAATCTGTGCATTCTTCGAGCTGAGTGGAATTTACCTCAGTGAAAAGAAGAGAAAAGAAGGATATTTTTTACGACATATTTTTAGGCAATAGCTGTCCAATCGATAGCTTACTCTGTGTAGGACTGTTGTGTTCATCCCCAGGGGTCCAGGTGAGCTGGACGCTCCGTTCTCTCTGGTCAGTCAGTTCCAGGTCTGTCGGGGGGTCTGGTTGCTCTGCAAACACGATGAGGAGTTCAGGACAGCAAAATATGGAAAATGTTCTGTTCTGTTACATTGAAATCTGGGTATCATATTAGAAATTTTGACATGGATTACAACGCTTTAAATCCAAGTCCAGTTCTGAAACTTTTTTCCCTATCTTTCTTTGTTCAGTGAAATCACAGTTTATGGATCTGTAGAATAAATGATCTAATGCATAAAGTGCATTAGCAGAAAACTTGAGACTCTGTTGTAAGAATCCAACATTTTGGAGCATAAACCCAACTTCTAATGCCTTAAAATCAGCATTATTAAAACAAACTAGCCTCAAGTTTTTGAATATACAGCTTTAATTATATCCCACAGTGTGTAATCCATATTCAGAATGGATGGCACATCTTTTGCCAGATCTATCTTGATGACAGTGTAAGCAATGAGCGAGTTTAAAATGCTTTATATCCATTTTGGAAAATCAGTACCTGATGGTTATCCTTCAATATCTCTAAAAGACAGAGGAGCCAGTGTGGCATGAGCTACCTACCATCCATTAAAAAGTGCAATAATTTCTTTTTATTTTGCGCTGCCAGGCATTTTGTAAGAGTACTTGCCTTTTTCATATTCAAATAAAACTCTTCACATTATAAACTAACCAAAATACATTCAAGAAAACTAAATGGATTAAAAAAAGCACACACACAATGGACAATGTATAAGACCATAACAGAAAAAAACATCTGAAATAAATATAGAAATGGAAGAAACAAAATGAAATGAAATAAAGAGACAAACAGGTTGTACGAGCAGGGCTGATGGCTGGGTGAAGATGGTGAAAACTACATGATACCAGGCTTTGGCCAATGTTTGTTTACCGTAGACAATAGCTGGAGTAGGAGTAGCCTCTGAGACAGCGAGAAGCAAGAGTAAAGTACAAGAAGTTAGATATTAGTGACAGAGGTATTTTAGAGAAAGAAGAAAGACAGGAAAATTACAGTGATAATGTAAGTTTAATATGAAAATACTATCAGAGTAGTAGACTAAGAGTTTTTAAACTGACATCAGTGAATGGGTATAAAACTCATCAGCAGGACAGATGAGAAAGGGACTCATTTGGTCATTTGCTCTCATGTTGAGTCTTAAAATCCCATTTTATTTAATACAAGTGAAAATATTTTCCTTGCATCACTTCAATTTCCTGAAACAAATGACAACATCTTTAAATAAAGTGGATAGCTCAGAATCCCAAATTCACTCCAAAGGGTTTCCACACTCAGTCTCTGACTTCGGGCATTTTGCAAGGAAAAAAAAAAAACCCCTTCAATGTGAATTTAGGATCTGAACGTACCCACGACAGTGAGCATGGCGCTGGCTGAGTCCTGGTCCAGCGTGGTGTTCATGACGCAGGTGTAGGTGCCCTCATCTTTCTCCGTCACGCCTTTGATGGTAAGGCTGTCGGTGTCCACCACAAACCTGACGACAGAGGAGAAACATCACTGAGAGGGATGGAGGAAACTTTCACTTGCAGCTGCAGACTTTCCCCTTGTAACTTTGAGTGGCTCCAACTCAAATCCCTTCCCACCTCCATGCAAGTAAATGGTAACACAACCTCGCTTCTCTTGTGTTTGCCTAGGGACTGAAAGGTCGCCTGTGCATCGCTCCACCTTGGCTCCATGGCAACCATAAATACAATCTCCTGGCTTCAAAACGAGCAGGCAGAAAGCAGCAGTTGACGTCACGGCCCACGATTAGAACTGCTATTTAGAGTGTAGTCCGAAGACTTTTTGGCCGCTCAGTACCTCTCGTCGTCAGGCAGCTCTCCGTTGTCTTTCAGCCAGGTCATGGTGGGAATGAGGGACGGGTCATGTTTGACTTTACACTCAAACACAGTGTTCATGTTTCTCTGTGCCACCCTGTACTCGGGCTGCTTCAGGATACGGGTGGGCTCTGGAATACAGACGCACGAAAAAAATAAGAGCAGGATGATATTAATAGTTGGAAATTATGGTGACACTAATTAAATTATACAGCGAGAAACGGCAGCATGACCTCGTGGTTAGAGGGGCCTGAAATACAATTTGTGCATGGGTCATTTCAGTTTGGTTAAATCCTTTCATGAAGTGACTTAGAAACTCACTGAGCAGGGTTTTATTTTAGTCTAATTATAAAAGCAGGCTACCATGAACTATTACATGTAACAATAACCACTCAACCATAACCATTGATCTGACCTTTAACCTCCAGGTAGACATTGTTCTCCTTGATCCCCAGGGAGTTGGTGGCAATGCAGGTGTACTTTCCGCTGTTCAGCTTCTGGGCCACGTGGATCTCAAGGGTTCCATTTTCATGGATTACATACTGGTCTTCATTCTGTATGCTGGTCTGTCCGTCTTTGAACCTGCACAGAAATAGCAAGAAACGCATTTCCTGAGTGAAAAATCGCAATGCTATCATCAGACTGGTTTTATTTTTACTATCATGTATGCCCTTATGAGCTTTGGATAAAATGAAATATATTGTGTCAATGTGACATAGAAGTGGAAATTATACCATGACACGAAATCAATCGCTGTTTAATTCTTTTAATTTTATTTGGATTTTAGATTGTGACGATGTAAAAGTCAGCTCTTTAAATATTCCATAATACCATAAATAAGTGCTTTTTTTGTTTGTTTGTTTGCTTGTTTGTTTTGATTTTACTTGTATTTGGGGTTTTGAGTTATGAGTTCTCATGATTAAGAAAAATCCAATTCTTGATATCTTGACATTTCTTTGCCTGTTAAATGTTAATGTGCCTGTTAAACAGTTAAATGAAAAACATATGGACAGTTAATTTCCTGCATCTAAATTAAACTGCTGGAATTATGAGAGCAAAAAAGAATCAATATACTGTAGAGATAGTGTAGCTTTGCATGGTGAGTAGATCATTAATTAGGCAATTAATTCACATGCATAATTGGAAATAAAGAACAATTATCCACGATGCCACTATATCCAGCTATGTCTTTGCTTTTCACCTTGATTTGGTTTGTTGTCTGTGGAAGTGAGATCTCTTTCATAACCTTCTTGCCTTTTTGTGTATTTTGTGCCTCATCCCTGATACAGAAAGACAAAGACACAGGAAATTGAATCCAAATCTCACCATGTAATAGTTGGTATCGGCGAGCCGAAGGAGGAACAGTCCAGTAAAGCAGGGCGGTTAGTGATGACCTGGTAAACATTGTCTGAAGGAGTGAGCACTCTTGGTGGCTCAGCTGTGGAAATAAAGCAAGATATCATTTAAAATCAGGACAGGATGTTTTTCTCAACCACAGCGCCTCTTACATCTTAAATTCTCCAACAAAATTCACTTTTTCCAGCCAGATAGGATAGAAATAGACTCATCAACCACCATTTTTATTTAGCACCACGGAGCTTAATTTCCCACACTGCTTATAATTCATATGGAATGCACTTATTTATTAAGTAAAGCCAAATGTATATGAGGCAATCTGATAAGCGGCTTTACAGGATCTGTTTTAACTTCAACTCACCAAGAACGCTGACAAAAGCGTTAGCCATCTGGTAGCCAAACTCATTGGATGCGTTGCACTGGTACACAGCGCTGGATCCTGTCTGCACGTTGCTGAGAATCACAGTGTCATCCTCGACCTTTCGGCTGGGATCCTGAGGCGCATCTGTCAAGGGATCACAGGCGAAATGCATGCACTAGTTTATACACGAACCACTTGTATGTATGCTTTATGGCTGGTGCAGCATGGTGGGCTACTGAGCGACAGAAGTACACTAGCAGGATTTTTTTTCCACTGTGGCCTAGTGTTCTTTTCTTAAACAGGCTGTTCTATATTTATGTTGCAGTATCAACACAGTATGGTTTTACATTGAAACACAGAGTAGGTGGTCCTGTTTGCATAGCACAGCAGCATGTAGAAACCAGCATGCAGAGGAGAAAAGCAGACATAGGGTCCTGTATGGAGGGTCTCACTGAGTAGAGCACAGCAAAAACACTGTCAATGCTGGGAGTTTAATTCCAGCATTGACAGCCATGACATTTGATTTTCCAAGTTTTAAGAAAAAAGAAAAAAGAAAAAGAAAAATTTTAATACTCAATATGAAACTAAATGACTTTAAGATGGTGATTTTTTTGCAGTGTACCAGTTTGAGGGGTGCTTTTGTTCCTGACCTCTGACCCGACTGGAAATAAAATATCATCCTATTATTACATATTTTACCCCCATAAAAGATCAGATTTTTTTTCTGGCAACCTGCCGAACACATATCTCGTTCTCTCCCACCCTTTGGGATCCAGTCCATAACCAGTTTGAGGATAAAGCAGAGTCTCATTTTACTCACTCTCTATGGGGACTCCATTGATGGACCAGGCAATATGTGGTTTGGGGTCTCCACTGACCCGACAGGTCAGGATGCCCGTCTCGTTGGGGGCGAGTATCAGGTTCCTGGGAGCGCTGATCCAGAATGGAGCCGCTGTGGAGGATGGATAGCGGGAGAGAAGACAGCAAGCAAAAAATAAATTTACCAGATTCATTTTTAAAAGAGACTGATATTGTCATTTAAAAAAAAAATGGCTGTATTATACATGATTATTTTAGGCAAAAAGTCCAGTTTGTTGCATCAGTTTCATGTCATTGTGGTTTTGTACTCTTGTACTTGGTAAGATTATTCTGCTGCTGCAGTCACTTTAAGTTACTCTGGATTTGGAGTGTCAGCCAAAGTTATAAAATATTCATCAGTCATAGTTTACGCTTTAAAGATCCCTGAAAAAATGTCTAAACTGCACAATCACCATTGTGTACATGTTGAGATGAACTGAATTAATCATGAATAAGTGGAGCAAAACAAGTGAGTCAAGCCACAGACCTTTGACAGTGACCTTGATGATGTGGTGCATGCTGCCCAGGCTGTTCTTGGCCGTGCAGCGATAGTCCCCGGCATCGGCTTCCGTCACTTCACGGATCTCCAGGGTCTTCTGGAAGTTTTTCAGGGACATTCTGTTGCTCGGCAGCTCTCCGCTCTCCTTAGCCCAGGAGATCTCTGGAGTGGGCCTGTCATGAAAACAAACACAGCAGGATTTCTAGTACATAATGTGTGGATATGGATATTTTATTCATGCTTTTTTTTGTACTGTTCTGTTAGAGTTTTGATATCATTTGGTTCTGCTGCCCAATTCATTTCAGTCTTTATTATCCATGCATTTTATTTTATTTTTAGTGTGGATGCTATAACGTTGTCTTCAAAAACCAAATTCAGGTCAGTCATTCAAGATAAAACACTTCACTCCTCTACATCTTAGCGGATGTCAAACTTAATCATGGTGTGGCAAAAATCATTTTGTACATTCCTAAGTATAAGCTGTATTACCGTGAATTTTAATCATAAACTTTTCACCTTAGCTGCAGTTTTTTCCACACATCTACTTTAATCCTCTTGCATGTCATGAATTTTGCATACGACGCCACATCTTGGGATGACATTATTTCAGCTAGTCTGCATGACCTGCTGCAGTGATCTGTGCTGGTATATAAATATCTCTATATAATTATATTATATGATTATCGCAAGACAAATACCCTGTAATTTTCATATGTAGCATATAAATAAATGGTTCAGTTGCTAACGTCACGTAGCAAGCTAAGCAGCCAAATATCACTCTATTTTCCACTAAAGATATAAAAAGAGATTGAGGTAGCTGATCAAACAAAGGAGCCCAGACGGATGAGATTACATTCAGACATACTGCTAGATAATTAGATCCTTCCCACTTTGAGTTTCTTCCTCTCGCCCATATAGTTTTTATGATTTTGTTCTCACCTTGTCAGTGTCTTAGTGTTTGTACGTGCTGATAAACTGAGGTACATTATAACACAAGTTAGCTGGGTACTTACAAGCCCTCGGCGATGCATTCCAGCTCCAGAGTCTCCCCTCTCAGAACCATCTTGGTGCTGGTGGCACCCAGAGGCGCCATGAAACCGGGCTTGCGTTCTCCAATTGGGTTGTCTGAACACATGGGAACACAGGGCCAAATCAGGACCAGACCACAACATCACACTCTGGGACTTCTTCTGGGACCCGAGAGGAGTTTTACAAGTGAAACCTATAGTATCATGTCCTGTGGGACTTGTATAGTACGTCTAAGAGAATCTAGCTAGATCAGAGGTTCATTCACACCTCCATGAGGATAATGATAGTCAAATCTCTCTGCTGAATACATACAGTCATGGATGAAGTGCATATAAACACCTGAGGGATTTGTCAAAGTGAACACAGGGGACAGAAAATGAGGGAATGATGGCGAAATAAAATATGAAAGCAAAGTGCCATATACATATAAATATATATGGTCTTGCCCCTTCATATAATATGAGCAACATCTTAGAGAGGAAGAGAGATCTCCCTGAGAGGGGTAGCTGTCGGGTTTGTTGCTATAGCAACGCAGAGTTCTTTGCTGAGAGCACCCCCACTATCAGAAGTTCCTCTTGGAGCATTCTAGATCTTTTTCTTTTTTTATTTTCCAATTATTATCATTACCAAAAGGTCAAGCCAAGTGGATAATGAAGTGGGAATGGGATGGGAGCAGGGACCGACTCGGGGGCTGTGTGAGCCGCTAACTACATGGACTTGTGTAAAAATAATGATCCTTCAATGAGTCTTTTTCAGGGTCAGAGTAAAAACACATGGAGGGATCTCAAAAGATGGATGAAAGGCGATGCCATTAAGTCAGTGTAGAGCTCTGAGGCATGCCTCATATATCTGGCCATCTTGAGTAAACAGAATGATGTGTGCTACATGGAGCAGATCATGAGGTCAGAGTCTGAATTCTGAATGGAATTAGCTGATATTTCATGTGATATACATGCTTTCAGGGTTGTTAGCTGTATGTTAAGTTGTGTTAAGTGATCCACACTATTTTAATGTGAGTTGATGTTGTTGATTGTATATGTAGTATTATAAATATGTTACTTTGTTAATATACTGACACAGTATGGGGTTAAGACTAAGCTAAAAGGGTGAGCATGTATTTCAGGTAAGGTTAGACCAGGGAGTGAGAACAGGACTGGGTTCACATTGAGGGGGCTGGATGGGGATAAACCAGCAGCACTCACCACTATAGAAATCAGTGAAATTGTACAAAGCTGCCACAGTCTCATTCATTGCTTCCACTGTAATGTAACAGAAAATCATAAGCATGCAACACAAGGAAGGAAAACAGTAAACACTGCCCTTTAAAATGGATTTATTCCAGTGTGTTTATCTGTGCATCAGCCTTTGCAAATGTGCTGTAAGTACAGAGTAACACGGTGTTACTGTGTAATCACTCTGATGCACCGTTTTGTTAAAAGGGGTGTGACTTGTTACACCCTTGTGACACTGAAATGTGGCCATTCTAAATGCACATGTTACTGGAAAACCTATAACAGAGACAGATCAGGGAGATACAGAGCTCAGGAAAGGAAGAGAAAACAGCAATAACAGAACAGAAGTCTGAGGCTGAAACTGATTTATCATGAATCCTCAGTCATTTAAGATCACATTCATCACACAAAAAAACAATAAGGAAATGAGAAATAACTGGAAAGTGATATTAAGAAAACTTTAGAATCAATTACAAGAAATTAAGAAAAAAATTCTAAAACAGTGCTACACCATCTCCAGTCTAAGTACTATCAGAGCAACTGAAGAATTTGTTTCCAACTTTGCCATATAGAGGAAAAAAAAAAGTTATATCAACTCTGATTTATTGTTCAATACAAAAGCAAATCATGGTACTTTTTAGAGGATAACAGTTAACTCAAGTTGTTTTAAAAGACTGGATATTTTGGAGACATTGAAAAACAAATTTCCATTGTCGTTTATTTATTCTTTTATTTTTTTTCCCCAAATGGATATTTGAAAGAGAATTCTTCAGTTGGAGGCAAGCAAGTTTCAAGGCCTGTTCACACGATCTCATGGAGGGAAAACTTACTGTCCAGCACAGTCACTGAGATGGGCTGCTTCTGCTGGATGGTCTGCGTGTGGGGGAAGCGGGCGTAGCAGATGTAGTCGCTCCTGGTGTCTTCTGGGAGAACATTGGAGAAGTACAGGTCTCCGTTCAGGGCCTGGGACACCCGTTCGTTCAGCGGCAGCCTCTGAAAGACTGGAAAGAGAGACATGGTCATAGTTAGACGAAGAGAGTGGAGCTTAACATGTACTAATTGGATAAACACATTCAATCTTCCATTAGTGTGTTTTGTCGCTTGGGGCCAAATCTGTTTTATAAAGCAGAGACTGCATTGTCAACAGGAGCTAAAGCAAATGCATTAATTTAAATTGCTTTTTTGGATTACTTTTATAGAAGTAGGCAGTCTATAGGCTTGGTATTGGGCCTATTTTCCATCAGTTCTATTCCTAAATACCTGATGATACATTTCAACCAACATGCCCACAATATCAAAAAACAGAGCGAAAAAGGCATGAAGGCAAAATAGGTCACCATACTGTATAGTGACTGAATACTGAATCCATTTTTATTGTGTGCACAGTCTAATGTTAGTGTTTGTGTTGCACTGTCTCATCAAATGTCAGATCCTGTTGTCACGGTGCCATGTGTGTAAATATGTACATGTGCCATTATTGTAACTGTGAATGTCTCCATATCAAAGTCAACAGGGCATTTGTTATATACTGTTGGTAGATTCTGATGCACGAAGCCACTTTAGACTCTTATAAACTCACTGTTGTCCATCCAGAATATGACAGGAGGGGGCAGCCCGGCAGGGGGCCGGCACTGCAGCACCAGGGAGACCCCCTTCTGCACCACGATGGCCTCGTTTCTCTCCTTCGACCACAAGGGGGACCCTGTGAGTCACGTAAACATCAAACAAAAATACTGTAGGCATACCTCAACGAAATATAAATCACATACATTAATATAGTTGTACAAGTGCTTTGATGGGGACAAACACAGAAAAGATGGAGACAAAATTCTAGGCATCTGGTTTTTTGCTGTTCCATTTGTTGTTGTTATTTATATTATGAATGATATTTGAAGAGATTCCAAAAATAATTTGACATGAAAAAACACCTACTCTTCTAAAGTGATTGACAGCATGTAATTAAAACAAATTATGGTGATCTCTCAGAGACAGTTTTATAGACCAGATATTGTATCTATTGCATATATGCAATATTTCTAATGATGAACTCCATGTAATAGATGGATACAGTGTAATTGATAATGGATATAGTGTTTTGAATTGCTATAATATGGCATTGCCAACGGTTCAAGCATTAATTGAATCATTAAAACTGTTTTAAAGTGTAAAAAAACTGTAGCATTTAAAAACTAATTAAGAAAATGTTAATCAAAATGATGAGAGGTCTTACTAGACTGTCGGATGACAATGCTATTGGATATGGCGGTGCCGTGCTCGTTGTGAGCAGTACACTGGTATGTTCCCTCGTAGGCCTCGGCCTTCTCCCCGCTGATGTCAATGACCAGAGTTCCTGAACCGGGCTTCATCAGGACCTTGGAGTCTTTCTCCACGTCAAAATGGGTCCCATTTCTTGTCCACGAGAAGCTAAGATCAAGAAGAAACAACAGCCATCAGTGAATTTCCCACACTAGTTTCTTTCAAATTTAGCACAATGATTCAGCTGAGAGCAATTCCGGCACACAAAAAAGGATGTAAATGACATAATACACAGTTGTTCAAAATTGATTCAAGTCTATTCATTCAGATTGATTTGTATTCATCACTGATTTCATAGCAGGGAGTTTGACTGATTCAGACCCATTTGATTCAGGAGGCTTGTAGCAAATCTAAACTGTGGCTAATACACTCTGCCAGGTGTGTGGCTAAGTGTTTCTCAAGCGATTGGTCTCCATGCCAACAGTTGCCATGGTGACTCACATTTCCTCCTCTCCAGGTTGCCCTCAGACACAGACCTAGAATCAGCATCAGCCATGCCAAATCATGACTGGAAATTGAGAGATAGGGCCATAAAACTGAATGGCAAATGGTTTCCTATTTTTGGAAACTGAAATTCTCAGGTAGTTAAAACGCTGCAGTTCCTGTAAATCCATTAGTGAGCTGCTTCATACATCTTTAATACACTAGATCAATGGATTTCACTGATAAACAGCACCAACCAGAGAGAATGATGTATTGCTGAAACGACCTGGTAAGCTATTGTGTTTATTTGCAATGAAAGCCGGCGTGCTCCTGGCCCTCCATGGCACATGGAGAGTCCATGTCTGATATATGAGCATGGACAGGACAGGTTATGAGTGTGAACAGTGTGTTTCTCACCTGGGGTGAGGCTTCCCCTTGGCCTCACAGTGGATGACGATGTTCTCCCGTGGGTCAAAGATGTAATCTTTAGGGGACTGTAGCGTTATAGTGGGGGGCTGGGGCACTGGCGAAACACAGATGGAAGGATAATTCAAACGGACGCACATACTCACACACACATACTCACACACACATTCTACAACACAATGGTACGCATCCCAGCAAAGCAAATTAAAGCTTACAGAATAGCAAGCAGAAGATAAGCAAACGACATGCCTCAAGTATTCAAATCCAATCAAACTTATGATGACATTATCTAGAGTCAACAAACTCACAGCAAACAAAGCCAAAACATAATTATTTCACACTCTATCTGATGATTGCCATCTTGCCAGTCTATGAAATGAAATAAAAACAAGCAGTGCTCCAAAACAAGTCTTTGGTAACACAGGCTAGATGACTGCATGCACATTAACATCACTCCATCACACATCAAACTGTGTTACATGACAAGTTTTGAGAGAAAAAATAAATCCACACTAAAAATCACAGCAATCGTTGAGACAACTTACATCCTTCCAGTACTTTAGCTTTTTGTCCACCGCGACACGCCGTACCACAGTGATGGAATATTGAGGAAAGGCTAGGTGTTAGTTTTTGCAAGGAGTCGACCAACAAAGTCAGGTCAAAAAATACTGCACCTTCAACTACTTGGCATATTTGATCAGGCCTGATTAATGTTTGGGATGGGCAGGGTTTCTAACTTTTTTTTTTTTTTGGCATATGGCAGTTGCTTCAATTGCATCAGGCAATGCAATCAATGCCAGCAAAGTAGCTGAAGGCATTACAATTTGACCAAGGAGGTGAAAAAAAGAGGTAGACAGAGTTCCACTTGTGATTGCTTTAAATCTGTGAAGAACCCCATGCTTGTAACCATGCAAAACTGAAATGCTTTCATTAAATCCTCAGATGAACTAGTAATTCATATGTAAAAGTCTGCAAAATAAAGTATATAAAGCAGCCTACTGTATGTCTACACATCATTAGTGTTTGAATTACACACAATCTTGAAAAGAGAAATGGGTAATGACCCTTTACTCCCACAGTGGCCCCGCTATTAATTGCACACTATCACTGTATCACTGTGTAATTCAAATTATGCATGGCATCTCTCTGTAGATGTAACCATTACCTCTCCTGTGTAACAGAAATACGGTTAATCCAGCTTTTATTTATTTAATGCAAAAATGAAATTCACTCACTCAATTTCTTATTTCATCATAGATTAGGTGCAAGGTTTTTGTGATAACAAATGATGGTCAAAATTACATATGATGGAGGCCTCATGTTTCACACTCAATTCACTTGCAGTGAATTTTTGATTTTGCTTTCATCCATTCATTTTAAAAATCCATTCATTTATTCATCTATT
>OMLF01049375.1:0-11501 GCA_900302615.1 Holocentrus rufus
CTTTCTACCAGCACTGTGCCACTGCTTGTGTCTTACCAGAGTGGGAGTGGGAATGATCAGGATGGCCCCTACCTTTTCCAGCATCCTTTGAATCTGAAAGCACTTGTCAGCCAGCACTCCGTCTCCTCGCTCCAGTAGACTTGTTTGCTGTATTGTTTTTCTGTAAAGCACTTTGAGTTGCTCCTGTTGCATGAAAAGTGCTCTATAAATAAAGTCTGATTTGATTTGATTTGATTTGATTTAGACTTAGGAAGAGTAGACTTAGACTTCGGACTTTCGTGGTCAGAAACAGATCCAGTGAAAAGCTTGGACAAAAAGTGATGGCACCACAGGGAGCAATGCCAACCAGCCCTTTGAATGTTGTGTGATTTTTACAGGCAGAGAAAGTTTCAGTTGCAGGTCAGCAGCCTCATTTCAACCTTCACCTTCATCACTTTTTTTTTCGAGCTCCTTTATTCTTTCAGCAGCAGCATCCACTGTGCCTGTTGAACACGTAAGGCTAAACTTAAAAGTTTTGAATATTGTTACTGTGCTCTCTGAGCAGCAGGCAACAACTTGTATTAGGTGTGTGAGACCAGGAACAGTTATCAAGGAAAAGAAAAAATAAACGGTAGTCCAGTAGTCTTACAGTAGTAATTTTCTCATATGCTTTTTACTTTTACTTTATCATATTACAGCACAGAATGAGTGAATGAGATGAAGTGGTAGTTGATATGTTGCTTATTTCTGTCAGCCTGTAGGGGGCAGTGCTGATTTATTGATTGATTGATTGATTGATTGCTCGTTCTTAATGTGCCAGGTCCCCCAGTCTTAAGTTTTAAGTATTTAAAATAAGGAAGTTAATTAAGTTACATAAATGGCCCACCTATATTGCACAAAACTTTTAACCTTAAATTTATCCTAAAAAACTAACCTGAAACCCTAACAATAGTCCTAAAATATTATCCATCAGTCATGAAGGCCTACATAAATATGAAATTATGAACAAGTGGAGAGTGACATAAAATAATAAAATACAAACATAAAAAATACACTGTGTCAATAAAAAAATACAATAAGTCCACAGTGGTTTGGAAATATCCGCATGAGTACTTCAGTGACAAATGCTGCTTCAGGCTCTTCTTGAAGACAGATACAGATATTGAAACTTCAGGCTGGCTTTACACAATGCAACTTCCATGCAATTGATTGCGGGTTACAAATGAAACTTTTACTGTTGCCATGTCAACAAACCCATGTGGAACATTCCAAATGGTGATGCAAACCAAGTTTATAATTTTCATTGGATGGTTCACCTGGAACTCCAAGTTGCATGGAACTAAAGTTGCATTGAGTTGCACCACGTAAAACAGTTATGAAGATGTTGACCTTTACATACCACAAATTTATGCTGATTTTTTTTTTTTTTTTTTTGTCAACTCATCAATATGGCCCATGACATTTAAAAATCCATCAGTACCATTCATCAATATGAATGGTATTGTCTAGAGTGTGACATTGGCCAGAAGGCAAGTGAGGGTCAATTTTAACTGCAGTGACACAGACATGGTGGATGAGCCAAACCAGCCTGACCCAAAACACACTGAAGTACAGAGAATTTCAAATAGAGTATTAGAGGGTCTGTTTAGCATCAGAAAATATCCATATTTTGGGCAAGCAATACAAGCACTGAATAATGCAAATAAAACATTTTGCAGAATCAAGTTCTTTATGTGTGTATGCGCACTCATGTGCAGGAAATGAGAGAGTTAAGTATTGTTTGTCCAACAACCGCTTAAAAATTGTCTCTATTAATGCACTGTATGCACATCACATTGTCATTAGGGTCTGAGCCCCCTCAAAGGTCTGATCCTAGAATCGCCCCTGGCTCAGTCCCTCCCACAGGAGAGGCAAGCTGAGGAGGTGAGGAGGAGACTGGAGGAATGTAAAGGAGTTGACGGCTATTAAACAAAATGAGACATCCTTTCTCACTCAAGCCTCATTTTAAAGCCCCTCAATTACCGATGAAGTGTTTCACATGATCACATCTTTCTATAGGCTGAGACTGTCAATTCTTCCACTAGATGGCACTGTGATACAAAATCTGAAGCGCTTTTTTCATCTTTCACTCTTTGAAAAGTCATCCCATCCCATCCATTTATTTCCATTCCCTGTTGTGAAGCACTTTGTAACTGTGTGTTACAAAGCGCTACAAAGATTATTATTATCTGGCTTACAGTTTTAAGACCCTCAATCTGATATATGACATTTCAAAAATAAATAGTGTATTGTGGGTAAATACATTATGGCATGGGCACAGCAAAACCTGTAGTGCTAGATACAGCAAATAGCCTAATCTCTACTTTAAAATTTTCACTGATTCTGGTTTTTGATTTTGGGGTCTGGTAAAACTGTAACACCTTCATCTATTGCAAAAGTATCAAACAGCCCAGGAATGACACAAATAAATAATTTATTAGGTCAGGAGACAAGAAAATAACCGCCTGCACTGACATTTATGATTTATGAGCTGTAATTCCAAATGCCAGATGTAAAGTAGGTGTTTCATTCATTGTATCTGACTTTTATTGAATCAGACAAGTCAGTAAGAACCAGTTCTGTCTTACAATGACAGCCTGGCAAAAGGCAAACAGCTCTTGAGGGCAACTGGGTAAAGGAAGACATGTTTAGGCATAACATCAGGTTTTTAGGACCTTAAACATGCTGCTTGTCGATATCAAATAAACCTCTGACAGACAAAAAGATTTGGGAACAGGGCGAAATGTAACCCACTCTGTCTCCTAGCCATATCATGAAGGTCTAGTTAGCAAGGAATAAGACCTCTGGTTTCTGTGTAGTCCAGCACTGCGCTGTGCAGACACTGCAGACACTAGAAGGCAGGAGTAGAACGGACTGAAGGAAGATGGTTGTACTGCTTTACCACAGTGGGAAACTGGACTTAAAGAGCCAATCAGGCAGTTAAGAGGCAGCTTGAAATGTTTATGATCACCAACATATTTTCAATGTAGAGATAATCATGCAAGTGTAGAGGGTAATATATAAATATATATTTTCATTTATTGTTACATTTTGTACTATTATTATTAATTAAATAAATCAATTAATGTATTTGGTGATTTTCCTTTCTGGAGAATGTAAATTTTGGGTTTAAGGAGATGTGGTTTTGAAGAGAGTTGCAGAGGCAACTAAAATGTAACCTCAAATATTAAGTACTCTCTCCTGTTGGTGTTTGTCCACTTTAGCTGTAATTTCAATAAAAAGTGGCCAAACGTAGTGTGATTTTGATGAATGCACTGAAAAAGTGACCATTTGAGAGTTTGTGTTCATAGGAGAATAAAGAGTTTTACATAGTGGATAGGTGTGTTCCTGATTTTTTAAAATCATTTCTTTCATTTTAAATATCTTCAGCACTTTAATTGGCTTGCTTAAGTTGGCTCCAGTCTTGCTGTGTTGTTTAGTTCTGACATTTTCAAATAATTGCTGACCCAGTACTCAGTACATTTATCAATTAGTATTTATTAACAATATCTTTTTCATTTATTCTCAAAAATGTATTTTCTTTTCTTAAATAACTACAGCACATCAATGTACAGAAGTTCCTTTCACTTGTTGCCACAAATACCAAAGATATTTACAGGTTTACATACAATATATACAATATGCACAGGAGGCATGTACACAAGTCTTGCGATTAAAGCTCACGCATTTGGCTACAGCCCCAAGAGTTATGAGGAAGTTCTACAGACCCATAAAAAAAAACAAACTGAAAAAATAAAAATGGCAGATTTTGTTAGTGTGCAAAATGTCACTGTGTTGGCATGTCTCTTCTAGTGATGTAAGGCTCCTCTAGGAGAGATAAAAGTAAGAAAAAGAGGCAATAAGATGACATGTGAAACATTTCACACTGATAACCCAGTTGTCAGAATCAACTTATGTTGAAGATGCGACAGTATGTATAACATATGACACTGTATATAAACATATTCCATATCAAAGGATATGAAACAGACATCAATCCTTATTCATGACAAAGAATTGAGATGATCGTAAAGCATCCTGGTCGTTCCTTTCAAACTGTACATAAATTTACAAAATACACACATACACACACACACACACACACGCACATACACGCACAACACACACAAACACACAAGGGAGACTACAATAATTTCACTTCCCCATCCTCCAATACTCTCTCATTATTATATGCTTCCCTTTTTTTGAATGCATATGGAGCAAAAACAACAGTAGCATTTTTCCTATGGCAGTAGCAACATGCATTGCAAGTCTTATGAATTTCTCATTTTAAAAACTGACTCTCCGGCTTTGGGGCTCCGAACCATTAATACACATCTTATTTCCCCCGTTTTTCTCCTTTGAAATATACTTCACTCAAAACTCATTCTGTTGGAACAAGCACCTGAAAGACCTTAAATAGATTTAAATACTCAAACAGGCACGACCTTCCAGCAAACGAACTCAAACACACTAAAATCAAAACCAATAAATATTTAAATAATGATGTTACTAGTACCGGTTGTAGTCACAGCTTTTGCTCAATATTTAGTGTGTGAATGGTAATTTTAGAAAAGAATCCCTTTCTATGGTCTACAGTAGCTGTGCTATAAATAATGTCATGTAAATAATGCAACTGCTGGATTAACATTACAGTTAACTGTGCAAAATTAACTGCTCTCCTATTTTAGTGGTTTCAGTTGAAGGGCGGGGAACCAAAGCATGCCTTCAGAGCACGGCTTTTCCAATTCAGCCACTAGCTTTAACTTGACAGATTGTTACGGTCTCTTCTGAGCAAAGGCAGTGGGGGTGGAAGTGATCGGGCTGATCGGTTTCAGTAAACATGAGCAGAACAAAGACAAATACAAAGAAAAATGTTCAAGTGAGAACTAACATGTTAAAGTGTCCCAACAGGGCAAAAAAAAGTTGTAAAATAGCTTGCATATTTTGACCTGGAGAAGAAAAAAAAAATGCTGTTGTGACCAGATGGTCCAATGTGATGCAAGTAAATGGAAGCTTGGATGAAATGGTTGGTTGGATTAATAATTTCTACAGTCTAATTATGTCAGTTTGCCCCGAAATGAAGTTTCTCCTTGGTGTTCACATCACATGAAGAACTATCCCATTGTTTTAGTGCAGTGCTCAAAGTCACGAGTTTTCAAGTTTACTGGGAGGGAAACTGTTCTAGCAGTTCTAGCACCAATAATGGCAAACAGGTACACTGCACCCATCACATTTCAAGTTTTTGTGCAACTCTGACTCAGAATAAGGCCGATCTTTGACAAAAAAAAGAGAAGAAAAATTCATCATACAAAGAGTAAGGCTGTTGAGAAAAAAAGAAGTTAATATCGAGGAGGGAAAATTCATCGCAAATGCAGAAGTCAGGGTGCTTATCATCTGAAAGGCCTTGTCGCGGCCGATGCCGTGACGTTGTGTGGTTATTGTTGCTCTGAAGACGTGGAGGAGGAGCAGCAGTGTAAAAGGACAAGGCAGTGTCTCTGTGGTATGACAGGCCCAGGTCCGTTGGTCCCGCCCAGTGCAAATGGCCGCCAGTCCACCCAACTGGTCCGTGGGTTTCTGTAAAAAATGTCCTAGACCATGTTGGCCAGTTCTGTGGAGTCCGTTTCGGAATCTGCCTCGCTGTCCCTGCAAGAGACCCAGAGACTCTTTTAGGGTTTTGCTTCAATGGCAAACAAACAGCAAAACTGGAGAGCGGTGAAACGCCTTACCTCTGCTCCTGTAGCAGCTTGCGGTTGCCTTGCCTCACCTCCTCGGTGATCGGATAAGAGCGGAATATGACCAGGCCGACCAGGATGAGGGCAATGGGCGCGGCGGAGACCAGCAGCTTGAGGGTTAAATCCACCTCCTCGGGCTGGGAGCAGCCTCGGGTGATGTAGCCTGCAAAGCTGGAGACAGGAAGAGGCGCTATTAATTCACACATTTCACGTCTTAAAAATGTACAAGAGTGTTAGCGTTGAAGAATGAATCTTGGGTAATTATCAACAAAGTTAATAAAACAGAAATCTTGATGTCTTGACATGAGGCCAAATTTCTCACTGTGTGACGGATCAAAGGCCATCATTCTGCAGTAAAGCCAATCATGTGACACCAGCACGCCTTGTACACACACACACACACACAACACACACACAACACACACACGCTACAGCCTTACTGTACTAAATCCAATGAGTGCATAAAAGGAATCTCTTGCTTTGATGTGGGATTTGGGAGATTTGGCTTAGCCTCTTGTTGGTGCCTTTCATTACTGTGTGTGTCGGTCATGCTCACTAAAATACAACGCAAGCCCGAGCGATGTGTGCGTGCATGTGAGCGCTTACTCTAAACTGAGGGTGGAGATGCCGAGGGAGACTCCCGAGGCGAACTTGGTGAAGAAGACGTAGAAGGAGTAGAAGATGGCCTCATGGCCGGTGGACTCCGGGTTTTGCACCTTGAAGTCGTCGACCACGTCGGGCAGCATGGACCTGAGACGCAAAGGGTCAAATCAGAATCTGCATGCTTTGCTAATAAAGAAATCATTTTAAAAAAAGCAGGGTCGGCGAGTGTCTTACCAAGGCAGGAGGAAGGCTGCGGCCACTCCGACCCCGGCAGCGAAGGAGACGATGTAGGTGACGATCAGGTTGCTCTTCACACACACCACCAGGATCATGAAGGGAACCACCGACTGGAAAGAGCGAGAAAATATGTCAAGCCCACCGACACACACACCGCATCAGCCGTCCTTGGAAAGATTACCTCCCAAAAAACACAGATTCTAAAGCTTTTTGGGATTCCTACAGTCAACCGCTCCCAGGACGTCACTCTCCATCCAGTTTTAAACTATTAAAATGCTGCACTTCTGTCAATCTCGCGGGCTTCTCATATTCAGCGGTGGTGTGCTGACATGACTGCGGGCCTTACCGAGGTGCCAATGTAAACCGCCGTCTTTTTCCCAAAGCGAGTCAGGAACCACTGCCAGAAGGGGATGGTCAGGGTGGCGGAGAGCTGGAGAGGGGAAAACATTCAAAGTCTGGTTAGCCTGTTGACACAAATACTGACAAAAAAAACCCAAAACAATGAATCCCAGTGAATTCCACAAGAGACCCTTTACTCAGGTTAATATGATTTTGCACGCACAATCAGGAAATGAATGAGCCTCTGTGTGGTATTGCATAACGCTGTGGAAGAGTGACATTGCACGCATTCTCCACAGCTTCCGTTTCGGGCTCCACGCCACTTCCAAATGCGGCCATGCGTTTGAAACCGCCTCATCTGCCAATCACAACGGGAGGAAGGGGGGGGGGTGGAAGACAATATAGCGTCCACAGGCCTTTTCCCAAAACAAACTCTCAGCTCAGCTGTAATATGAAATTCCACGGGGCTCTCTCGTGACTCTCTGTGCCGGGCGGGCCTCGGTCGGAGCGCTCTGCCCTCTGGCCCCGGCGTTGTTTGACCAGCGAGGGGCTAAAGATAACACAGAGCCACGGCGCGGCGGCACTTTCCCACCTTTCTGAATGAGCACTGCAAACGAAACGCGAACCAAAGAGGCCTCCCCCGCCCCCTCTTTGCACTAATTGAGTCACACAGCAATCTGTAACATCCTGTGGTTTCTGCACATCAAAGGGCTCATCTTTTCTATTTCCACCTACGAGCTTTTTTGTTTTTTTTTCTCGGTATGAGCGGCTACAAATGAACATCATATTCAAAACAACCAGCTTCTTCCTAGCAATGTCACCATCAGCCAAATCGCCTATTTCCTTGAAGTCTCATGCCCTTATTGATAAAATCAATCATAAATCGCTCACACTATCGCTCTGAGTGTGTAGCTGTAAAGTTAGAGCAATAAACATCTGACTAATCACCTGATATCCATCATAAAGCTCTCCTCTACGTGCCTCACACCAGCAAACAGAACACACACCGTTCTCTTTGTTTGCTATTTGATGAACTCCCCCGCCGCTCTGGGACGGTCTTCCATTTCATTTGCTGTTCCCATCGCCCGATATCCGTCAAGCCTATAGAGTTACCAATGATTATCGAAAGCCCTGGAAAAAATAACACCTGCTGGTTTCGTTGGTTCGACTGGTCATCAGGCGCTGGCCTTCACCCAAGTCATAAGGCAGGCTCCCCAGATTAGCCCGATGCCTCTTCAAAAAACGGTGAAAGTGAAGATTAAGGTGCTGATCCCGGATTTCTTAAAAAGGGGAAACCTCGACTCAAAGCCGATCGTGATAACGTAGAAAGCTCTGACAAAACTAAATTTTTGCTTTATAAGTCAAACTTTCTTCAAAAAAAAAGGTCACGCCTTTGCCTCTGTAATCCTTTGCATAAAGTGCAGGATCAGAGCGTGTAATCTTTTCAACCTCGCTAACCCGAAGACACCCTGTACTGTTCTACTGTGCTAGCAAGGCAGGCTTACCCATTAACTGGATTTAACATCTGTCAAGACCTGAAGGTTGAATGAGTCTTTGATATGAAAACCTGTCTCTTGCCTGTGGGTTTATGTAAAAGGAAAGCCTTGAAAGGGGACAGATAAAAAGGATAATGAGGTGAATCGAGATTTCCCGTTGCCAAGTCTGGCAGCGGCGCCTTTGCCGAGCGTTTGCTATCTGTGGGAACTGGGTGGCATTCAGGCACAATCAGGACACACACATGATGGAAAATGGCAGCTAGGAGACGCTGGCACCAGCTGGGTGAAGACCGGGCTTGTAGCTGAGGTGAATTTACGTCCTGGGAGAGGAGGCTTTTGTCTGGGAGATGTGGTCATTGCTGTGGGAATGGTGCACAACGGCATGTGTGTGTGTGTGTGTGTGTGAGTGGGTGCTTACCATGATGACCAGCAGAATGTTCTGGAAGTCATTTCTGAAGCCCAGCGTGTAGCTGCAGAACAGGGCGAAGTTTCCCTCCAGGAGCTGCAGAGGGAGACACACAGATGCACTCAGTAAAAATTTTATGGCGTCCACACATGTACACAAGCATGCAAACATACACACACACACACACACACACACACACACACACACTTCAGCCCAACCTCGCCGGCGCCAAGTAAACTGTGGCCGAGAGCGGAGGCCAGTGAGAGACTCCCAACATTTAACATGAGAAGCGGCTTCACCCAATAACCACAAACATAAACACACAGTCAGTGAAGGAGTGCTCCTGTCCACATGCAGAGGGTTGAGTGGCAAGCTGCCCCACCAAGGCTCTGGTGAGGAGAGACGATCTAATGTCACTGTGTGTGTGTGTGGGTGTGTGTGGTGTGTGTGTGTGTGTACACTCACCATGAAGGCCAGGGAGGTGAAGAGGAAGCCCGTGACCAGCTTGGCATAGGGTCCATGTCCCATCACCAGCCTAATCCCCTGGAAGAAAGACATGGGCTCCGACCTGGGACGACAGGAATCTGAAGGGGGGATGGTGGTCATGGATGGAGGGAAGGAAGAAAAGAAGTAAAACATTAGATCTACTACTTCAATTGAGTTCAATTCAATTGTCTGTCAGCAGCACCCTTCAGTTGGTAAGTGTTGTGAAGTTCAATCCCTGGTCACGAGGCTCATAATGTGACCAGAGTGTATGAAAACAACATCACACCGTGTCCCCGCTGAACAACACAGTGATGTCAGCAGCTGATCTGTCACATGACGACATGCATATGTCTGCATTCAAAAAGGGACTCCTATTCAGCCAACATTTTGATTAAACCAAACATCATAAAACAAGTAAAAGTTGACCAAGTCGCTCTGTCTTGATTCAATAATTAGTAATTTAATAATCCCTATTATGTAGGGTTAGACCAATTTATGGATTTACTGATAAATCAGGTTTATATCTGTCTTTATTGAATATCAGATAGCGTGTCCATGTTTTGCCTCTAAAAGAGATTATTCTCTTGCTATTTTTTTAAAAAGATTTTTACTATTGTTTGACAGTATCATATATTTCATGATTTTTACTTTGCATTTGCAATGTACTGTGTTCATTTTGTGTATTCAAGCATTTTATTACAAAGAGATTTACTCTTTTACTTGTTTTAGAATTTAAAAAAAATATTGATTATCAGCACAAAATATTTAGTTATTAGCAGCTTTATTAAAAAAAAAAAATGTCAGGATCAGTAATGTCTTAAAAACCCCTAGCAGTCAACTTTACTATTATAATATACAATGTAAAACTCTGAAGGGCAAGGATCAATAATCAATAATCTGTGAAAGATAAAGCGATCTCTTCCAGTTTTTGGTGTTTGGTTAACAAATGTCAACAAAGGCAAATGGCAGTTGAATGGATGCAGAGGTGAACATCTTACCTTTCTGCTCTCTCACGCCAAAGAAAAGCACGATAGCACAGAGGACGTAGATGGCGCAGATGACGCCAGAGGCAATCATGTAGGCCGCTCTCTGTCGGGGGGAGGAAGGAAGGGGGGGAGACGACAGAGTCAGACGACACTTTATACAAAGACTTCATCCTGAGTTTCTCTTAGGCCTTTTTCATCAGTATTTCCTGATGGAACACTGATGCTGTCATTAGTATACACTGGCAAAAATGTGACTTAAAAATGAGTCATAAGTATCAGGGATCAAGAAAGGTGTGTGTGTGTGAGTGTGTGTACCGTGTGTTCCAAGGAAATAGCAGGCTGGCTGATGTTGACGTCAGGCCCAGCGGTTGTAAGGGATACAGAGGAGTTGCCGAGCTTGCCCAAGACATCCTCGGGTACGGGGACGCAGGGCGCGTTGGCCATGCCCACGATCTGCCCCTGGATGGCCGTGCCAATCACGGTGCCCAGAACCTCCACCGTCATCCCTGATTGGAGGAGAGATGGGACGAGCATGAGGCGACGTGCTAACATGACTCACTCGCCAGGAAAGTCATTTCCGATGCAATAGATAACCCTGATGACTTCCTCCTCTGATTCAGCAGAGGAGGAAGCGCGCGATACTCACTGTACGCCGTGGCCGAGTCTCTCTCCTTCTGCTCGGAGCTGATGAACATGGTGAGGGCAGAGTAGGGCACATGGAAGCACTGGCAAAGAGAAAGAGGAAGAATAAACAAATTGGAAGAAAGTCTTACCAACTTATTCCTCATTCTAGACGTAACTGGAAGATTTCATCACAAAATGCTCTGTGACAATTTGGGAAAGATTTCTCAACCTAAAACTGGAGTCATTTGGTATTTCAAAACCACAGATGAGGAAATAAATAGCGCTTTGACACTTGTAGCAGCCCCAAAATGTGCTTTACTGTGATGCAAATGGGCAAAAAATACATTTGCAAGTGGGTGGCTGTAAATCCCCCCCCATCTTGTTTTGTCGTGAAACTTCCTGATTGATCTTCAAGCCAACACCCCTGACAAGTGAGCGTTCATCAAGTGTGTGTGTGTGTGTGTGTGTGTGTGTGTGTGTGTGTGTGTGTAGGGAAGGGGGAGTCCTACTCACAGTTTGAAGGGTCTGGAAGAGGCAGTAGAACACCAGGTACCAGATGACCTTGCCGTCC
>OMLF01049377.1:0-13463 GCA_900302615.1 Holocentrus rufus
AGCTGGCAGCCGTAGCACCCTACACCAATCCTTGAACATATGCCTGGATCACACAGCACAAAGGTAAGAGACCACTGCTCTCTCTTCTCCTCTCACTCTGAAGCCCAGTGGGGAAACTAAAGTGGACTTCAGACAAATCTGTGCCTTTTTTGACTGGACAGGCTTCAAATCTATTGAAGTTCAAGAGTAAAGTAATGTTATTGTAGTACAGTATTGCATTACTTTTTCATTTTTTATTTACAAAATCTATTGTTGCATAATTAAAGTACAGTGAATAAATCAAAAACCACTTCTTTTTTTGCAGAAATGAATGACAATTTTAAGAAGACTGGCTTATGTTTTTATCATATCAACCATGACTTTTCCTTTATTGCAAATAGAGCTACACTCAAACAATCAATATTTTTCTTCTCAAATAATTTTGGAGAAATTTGAACACATTTTACCCTTGTTTTTTTTTTTTTTACACTAATCATACAATATGTACAATACAATATATACAGTTAAGTAAAGGAATAGGGCGCATTCTTTTCCTTGTGTGAAGTTTACCAAAATAACATAAGTTCTTTATTTAACCCAACATAAGCAAAGAAGAAGAATTAAAGTGTCACTGACTGAGAGCTGTGCGTCTCCTCTCCAGGATATTCAGAAGAATATCAGCTGTGCCGCCTCTCTCCCTCTGTCCCAGAAGCCTCACACCACCTCCACCGTCTTTACAGTAAGGAGGCTCAACTTGATGCTTACAGTTAAGATATGATATACAGTATTTGTTAGATATCAGAAAGGCAGTTTGCCAAAAACATTGGGATCTCTTGAAACTTTTTGTGAACTTTTTGTGAAGGGATTCATTCTTCATATTCACTGTAATTTTTAGATTTTGTGTTGAATTTGTGTAATTTCCATGCCATGAAAGCTAAATGATATACTGAAGCAAGACACACCAGATAATGCATGCTATATATGATGAGAAGCAAAAAGACAAACAAAAAAAAAGCAGTTATTCTTTTTTATTTGTGTGTGTGTGTTTCGTGACTTAACACGATGGGTTAAATAGGGGACCAGCAGGAAATGTCCAGTATGTGAGATTTTGCTTGACCTGACATTTACATCTTCACACGGTTCAAACAGCCCCTATAATATTGCCTGTGCAGCTCCAGGAACTCCAGCCCCTCATGGCAAACCCACTGCAGCAGTCGGAGCATGAGAAGTCGCAGGGAGAGAAGGCTGACGCCGGGCCGCCCGCAGGACCCACAAACCTGCAGAAGGCCAGGGCCCGCTTCCTCAAGGGAGTCTCCTACTTCTCCGGAGACATGAAGGCTTTTGGAAAATGGATGGAAAGTAAGACAATACTGACTGTACAACTACTTTCATCAAAAAAAAAAAAAAAAAATCTGGCGTTATAAATATCAAGAATGAATAAGAGAAGTGTCCTGAAAGTTAAGATTATGATTGGAGGATAATAATAAATCCGTGTGAGGGATGGGTTGTATTCACCACACACACTGTACATGTGTCTTTGAGCAACATATTTAACCCTTGAACTGTTTCCACTGGGCATTTCCTGTTTCATGTTTATGAATGTGTAAAAGTGAGAGTGTGTAATGGCATGTTGCTACAAAAAGCAGTGGGCCTCAGCTGACACTCCCCCACGTCAATAAATCAGTCCGTGGCGGGAAGCATAAGGAGGATTTTTTTTTTTACAAAGAAGCAGCCATAAATCACAAACAATGCGCAGGTCACCACGTCATGAAAGGGACACTTAACTTGACATCGCTATGCAAAGAAAAAACGCCCAAAAAAGAATAAAACAAAAAATGTGGCCTTTAACACACAACAAAGAGGTGTCATCCGCTCAATAGACAATATGCAAAAGAACCTTCCATCCTCCTTATGTAAGTCCCAACCTTAATGTTTACATATGATTGCTGTCACTCAGACAATGGCAGTATGGCTCAGAGACACAATGTTCTCGCTCTGTGTCTTTTGGCACTCTTCAGTGCAGTTACTGATGAACAAGTCTTGTATAAGTAAAAAAAAAAAAAAAAAACACTGACCTTACCTGCTCTGTGAAGCAGTTCTCTTCTGCTCCCAGCTGCAGCTTACTTAACATTCACTGCAGGAAAGCCATTAAGCCGCTCTGGGAAGCTGTCTGAACTTTCTGTCTCTGCTCTTTTTTTTTTCTCCATCCATCAGAGCAGTTTTTGCTGCTGCAGCTGCTGGACTGGGTTTTGCGCGGAGCTGCCCAGGTGATGTTTGTTAACAACCCTCTGAGCGGGCTCATCATTTTTGGCGGCCTCATCCTGCAGAACTACTGGTGGGCCCTCAACGGCTTTGTTGGCACGCTGTTCGCCACTATTTCTGCCCTCATCCTGCAGCAGAACAGGTTTGAGCGCTCAGCTATTCTGACACAATTCATATGCAAATGCATGGTGATAAAAATGACAAAAAAAACTTGATATCCACCAACGCAAAGAGTTTAATTTTGTGCTGTTTAGAGGGCAACTGGAGATTTTTCAGGTTTGCCAGGAACTGTTAAGCCATTCAGGGATCCCTGAGCCTTAACCCCTTCTTACTTTTGTTTGTTATGGAGCTAGTCATGTGTTTATGTAGTATGACAGGAAAACAGAAATTCATCTTTTTGTCATTCAAATATCTTTCAAATCATATCTTTTTTTTCTGTCAGGGGTGCAATAGCCGCAGGGCTGTATGGGTACAACGGCATCCTGGTCGGCCTCCTGATGGCCGTGTTCTCCAACGCAGGAGACTGGTACTGGTGGCTCCTGCTCCCCAACATCTTCATGTCCATGATGTGGTGAGCAGCTCTGTTTGTGTCTCTGGATCAGAGATTTTAAATGGATAAAGAAAAGGTCAAAAAAAGGCCAAATGATATATTCTCATCACAAAAATGAGAATTCGATGTAGGAAAGTAAACAGTGTATCACTTTCTGGCCAACCCTCAGATGTCATGATACAAATGAGGGTAGAAACACCTACAACTTTTTAGAACAACAGTCCCGAATGCAGGTCAATATAAGGTCACGGTGTTACAGGCTAGCTGGTCTCGGGTCATGTTTGTCGCCACACTTGTGTCCAGGTGTCCTCACGCAGACCTCAATCAATCACTGCTGACCCCGTTCTGTCACAGCACATTTTGGAAACGAGTCAGCCATTTTAACTATGTCCCTTAAATGGAGAGCAGAATGTCATGGTCACAGTTATTGCCTGCACTGGTATCAGGCAATTAATGCTGTCATGTTTATGCTCATATTTACTTATTATGCACATCTGAACCTATAGAATAATGATAATAAGAATGAGAATACTTTCTATGGGGAAAGTAATTGGTAAACACACTTTGCAATGTGTATCTCTGCTCCTGTCTCCTTGCAATGAGAAGAACAGAAACATATATGACAAAATAAATGCAAATCTATTCATCGTTGCCTGTCTCCTTGTGTCCTAGCCCGATCGTGTCCAGCGCCCTGGCCTCTATCAACAGTCGCTGGGACCTGCCCGTGTTCACCTTGCCCTTCAACATCCTGGTGTGTCTCCACATGGTGGCCACCGGTCACTACAACCACCACTTCCCCCAAGTCCTCATCCAGCCCCGCTCCGAGCTTCCCAACATCACGTGGGATGAGATTGACCTGCCCAAGGTGCGTGACAGGCCAGAGTGTGTCTGTTGTTGTGTCAAACTTGACTGAGCGTCCTGGTGTGGGCTGGGACGCCCTACAGGCTTTAGTCCTGTGCCTGTGCATCATACTGGTCCAGTCATCATACTCTGATCCTGCAGTTCAATCAGTGCGCTCTGTTTTGCAATGCATAATGGGATTTCACCCTTCTGTCTGTATCTGTGTAGCTGTTCAGATCGGTGCCTGTGGGAATAGGACAGGTCTACGGCTGCGACAACCCCTGGACAGGAGGAATCTTCATCATCGCCCTCTTCATCTCCTCCCCTATCACCTGCGCTCATGCGGTCCTGGGATCTGCAGTGGGCATGGTCTCAGGTGAGAGGGCCTCATAACAACATATAGACTATGTAGACAGCTGCTATTGAAAGGATCTGAAAAAAAAATCAATGAATATCAAAATCATTCTGTCTTTTAATTTTATCGAATCAATCCATTATCATCCAAAATCATTATTTTTTTTGTTACATGCTTATCAAACAAAGTCAGCAGATAGCAAAGCTCTCATTCTTGACTTGATTTTATTCCAACATAGTCATTCTCAGCCATAAAAAAAAAAACATCTAACTTTGTTACAGCCAAAATGTTCAGTCTCAGTTGGCTGAGAGCTGTCGTTAATGTTTGTGTGTTTGTTTCGAAGGCCTGGCTCTGGCTGCTCCATTCGAGAACATTTACTTTGGCCTGTGGGGATACAACTGTGTGTTAGCCTGCATTGCCATCGGAGGAATGTTTTACGCTCTCACCTGGCAAGTGCATCTGCTCGCCATCACCTGTGGTGAGTCGACACACTGTGGATAAACACTCTATTTAAAAACACAGTTTGTAATGATGTGAAACCCTGTGGTGCACGAGCAACCAGGAATTTGGAATCAGAGTCGGTGCTGTGGGTCTCACCGGGCCTCTTCTCTTCTCTTCTCTTCCTCAGCGTTTTTCTGTGCGTATCTCGGCTCAGCTATTGCCAACGTGATGTCCACAGTAAGTACACAATGTCTTTGAAACCAATTCCTGCATCGGCCCGTGGCAAACAAAAGTCATCAAGTCGTGCAAGTTAATGACTCTGTTCTCATTTACAGTTTGGTCTGCCCGCCTGCACGTGGCCTTTCTGTCTCTCCGCTCTGACCTTCCTCCTGATCACCACCGAGACCAAGAAGATCTTCAAGCTGCCGCTGGCGAAGGTCAACTACCCCGAGAAGAACCTGGGCTTCTACTGGAAGCTCAAGAAGCAGGAGAAGAAGGAGAAGCGCGAGAAAGAGAAGAAAGAGCAAGAGGAGGCGCAAAGAGCCATCGAAGAGCAGACGAGACTCAACGAGAAGGAGCAGCTGAGGATTCAAATTGAAAGAATGGAAGAGGAGAAAAAAGACAGTGATGCATCGAGGGGACAGAATGAAGACAGACCCACTGAAGACGCCGAGTCAGAGGTGGAGCAACAAGGGACCAAAGAAGAAGAAACAAACAACAATTTAACCGAAGTCACCACAGAAAATTAAGTGTAATGTGAATACCACATTTCTGACCCCATGTATGTGTGTGCATGCGCGTGCACACACACACACACACACACACACACACACACACACACACACACACACACACACACAAAATGATTTTTGAACAGCTTTTAGAGCTTTTGTGTAAAAGATATAAATTCTATCAGTTGCAATTCTTTGAAGTATTTGAAGTTTGAAGTATTTGAATTTTTTACTGTTTGTCGAAAACTCATGTTACTACTGCTTGCTGACTCAGGTTTTTGGTATGACTGGATGATTCTGAAGCACTACTTTGTTCGTAAAACTTTCTGAATGTATTTTTCATGAGATTTATTTTTTTCTAATAAATATTAAAAGTTCATCTGAGCTCATGTTCGAGTCATTTCAAGGTCTTCTGAAGATGATGAGGCTCATTCACACTTAAATTTGTTTGTCAGATGAATGGCAGTTTGAGACTCTTAATGTGCTCTCTTGTTAATTAGGTAATGCATTGTGCATGCTACAGGCATCTCACATTTCTTTGTGGATTTCATGAATTGGATTCAAATCAGTGTGCTCATAAACATACACACACTTTCAAAGTCAAAATCACAATGGACAGGAATCTGTGGTTGTGTATTTGCTTTAAAGGCATATCAACAAATAAGTGGCTTTTGGACAAAGCTTTGAACACATATATATTCAGTCCCATCTTTTCATTATACAATGCTCGTGAGTGTTGGGCAAGTTTTTTTTTTTTTTCAGAGGTTAACAACAGATATTTAGGCCACTAGCAACACTCGTGAGTGAAGTAGGCCACCACACAGCAACAAATAGACTTATCATGTGGTTTCAAAACAAGTATGCCACCAACACAGAGGTGAAGTGGTTCACAATATTGTGTGGAGAGGCAGTGATTTGGCCTGAGCACCATTTTCAGGTTGCTTTTTCTGTCTGCTCACTAAAACACCATGAGGAGCAGAGGAAAGAGACATAACTGTCTCTTTTTTGGGAGCACAAATAAATAAATAAATTGATTAATTAATGTTAGAGGAGAAAACCCATATATAAGTTCAGGTTCATATTTATTTAGAGCCCAAAATCACTGTTCAAAGTGGTTAGGGTAAGAAACAAACAGGAGGTACTGTGTTAATTCTGGAAAAGCTTTTGATCTGCTTATGTTTTTCTATTAACATTCATGTCTCATCAGCAAAACCGACAACAACCCAGATAATAAAGATAATAAATGATAATAACAGATAATAATCCAAGTTACCCAGTGAAAGCAGAGGATGATGTTTAGTGAATATGTCTGGAGGGAATGAACACCATAACCCAACACTTAACATGTTTTCAGTGATGCCCACAAACTGAGCACCTTATGTTTTCATTTATAGCCATTAGTCATGAAGCAACAGTTTAATCTTCGAGACACAATTTAGAATTGCAGTAATTCTCACTGTCTTATTAAGAAACTCCCTGGTCTATATTCTGTCTTTGTGTATTTTACTTTTGTATGTAGTTTTGTGACAGTTGGATTAATGCTGCTTTAGTGGAGCTATGCAGTTTTGTTTTGTTTTGTTTTGAGCTCGGTGGTAGGATTGATTATCCACAGGCGTTGTCAGCCAGGCCCACTTCTCGCTGGACGTTTCTGCTAATATCCTGGAACGTCTTCAAAGTGGTGTCAGCAGTGATTAGCCAAACCACTGCCCCTCTGGCTTCCAGCTCAGTGCATATTTTCTCTCTTCTTTCTTGGTGGATATTTTCCACCACAGCCAGTAAGATTAATTCTCTGCTGCACTTGATAATTGGGCCAGAAACCAGACAACCAGCCTCCACTGGATCGACCCAGGTACCCTATCCCTTCCTGTGGATCTCATCTGCCAGTGGGTAACGGCAGTAGAAAAGTCTTCATACACATCTGTGGAGAAATTTCATCTCATTGCTCTGATCACCTTTTTTGCCTTTTTTTTCAGTCGTAGCAATGGTTCTCATAAATCAATCTGATCAGCGCGTACGTTCATTGTTGCAGGAGAACTGGAAGGACCAGATGCCTGTTTTTTTAGGTCAGTGTCCTGGAGCCTTTCCAAGCTGGTGCCCACACAGTCACAGAGGCCTCAGCTACCTGAGGCCAAAGTCAAGTGGTACAAAAAGTACTCAAATCTTTAACATAGCTTAAAGAGCAATACCATTAGGAAAAATACACTGAAGGTAAAAGTTATGCATTAACTACTATCAGTAAAAAGAATCAGAGGTAAAACCACTCATCCTTTAAGGGTGTTAAAATAAGCATTTTAATGTTGGAGGCAGTTTATATGGAGCTGAGTCTAACTACACCATAGGCTGTTGGTTTGTTGATTAAACTCTAACAATGCATTATATTTTATAAGCTTATGGCGTGTTTTTGTCATGCAAGACCTTATTCTGCAAGGCAACTGAGGACTGCATGCATTAGATAAATGTAGTGGAGAAAAAAGTACAGACTTTGGCTATGAAATGTAGTGGAATAAAAGTTTAAAGCCTCAAAGACACAGAATTGATATTCAACTAGCTGACAAAGCATAGATCAAAAAGTGTCACTGAAGTATTTGGTGTATCTAAACAGACTATGCAACCCTTACCGCTACTTTAGCCTAATCCTAACCGCAAATATAATCTAACCCTATTTCCAACATTAACTCCTAACATTATTAACCCGAACCCAGACACTGACTGTCTTTCAAATACTTTTGACACTTGAAACTCAGTAGGCTTTTTATATAGGATTATAGTCATTTGATAGGGAGTTTAGCATCAGAGCTGGACATCCCAGTGAAGTCTGACCAGTGGAAATACTCAAGGCCAGTGCCTAAAAACTATTTAAAGTGATAGCTCTGGTTCTTAGTTACATTGTGGTATTTGCTACTCCATGCAGGTGCAATAGATTGTCCACGTTTGACAAACTCCTTCCCTGCTGTGAGAACAATTGCTTTATCAACAGGATTCTTCTCCAAAATAAATAAAGTCGATAAAGACCAGCAAGCAAAACAATTTTGAGTGGTGACCCAAAGCCTAAAAAAATGTTTGAAGGATTCCCGACCACATGTTTGTTTGGAATTTATTGATGTTTTTCTCCAGCCCACTTGTTTCCAAACTGGAGAAACTACTCTCTTTCCTAGAACTGCCCCTGCATCATTACGCAACGGTGTTCCTTACTCGATTCATTCACCTATCTGGTGTGTAAACAAAAATACTGCACTTATCTCAGGTGAATCCTGATACAGTAGCGCAATTACAAACACAAACAAGGCGGCCTACAACAAAAGCAGCAACAAACAACACAAATTTGGAAAAAGGCCAGTTAGCCAGCATCTACAACAAAAAAGCCTTGTCATCACAAAAAATGAACATGAAACAATTTGCTGACAATAAACCAGCGACCATACAGAAGTTTGAATCCATATCCATTCAGTAGTCCAGCAACAACAACAAAAAAAGTCAACAAAAAATACATCTGCATGAAATGTCATAATGTCCAAAAACCCAAACATGGACAAAGTAGAAAAACAGACAAACACATCAATCATCAGTAATGAAGATTGCTGCATAAACACAGATTTTAGTAATGCTCAAATCTTTACATTTCACCCTCCCACCCCCATCGCTCTGTTACAAAACACTTCTATATGAGTCAATCAGTTGGCTGTGCTTTTATTTTGTGACATGCAAATACAAACCTCTCATGACTAACGTTTATTTAATAGATTCCAAGCCAAAACTCATGGGATAGGAAACCAGCAGAGCTTGTTTCTGGCATGTGGCAGATGTAAAAGCCAGCACAATTAGACAATAGAACAAGTGATCAAAGGCAATATCTTAATATCGTCATCCTTCCCATTACAAATGCAGAGGGAAAGGCATAAAATATCCGTTCTGCAATGTTTATGTCTAAAACCTCGAGACAAAATAGCACTTGCAACTGGGACAATAATTCAGGCCAGAAGTCACACAACTGCCCAGGCCACTTTAACCATCCAATACCTGTGTACATATGCACACAGACACACACACGACAACTCCATCCATATTAATAACATGATATATCATATATTGCTAATTTAGCCTTGATCTACACTACAGAATCAGCCAAGACTATTAAAATGGCACCGGATGAGCTCAAAAGTACATGATGATAAAGTTTTACACAATCATACACATACACAAAGCCATGTTTTTTTTCTTATGTAACCTCTCGTGAAATATCTAGTCCTCTTTCTCAATACGTCAGCATGAGCTGGTGAGATAACATTGAGGACAGATCAGATAATGAAGGCTAGTACTCTAACAACAATAACAAGCATCTAGAAGTTTCTTTAACGACTCATCCGGAGCTTAAGGAAGTGTTTCTTGAAATTGGGAACAAAAAGAGTTGCAGCTCTTGCAGAATTGAATATAGGACATGTATTACAGAAGCTATGCAGGGTGAGTTTGTTAAGGAATGGACAGCTTTAACCTGGTTTCCACTCCTGGGCTCATCTGGACCTCGGTCTTAGGCCAGGTCTCTGCTGTAGTAATCCACTTAGTGAGGCACTTCACCAGAGAAAATCATATTCACATCATGGTTAATCACTATGAAGCAGATTTTCGTTCGCTTCAGTTGAATAGTGTAAGTCAGGGTGAGGCTATCAAAGACAGCAAGGTTTCATGTGCAAAGATTTTTTAAGTTGGTGCAATATAACCGGAGAAAATGTAACTGGTTACAGTTGGCCCTACTGAAAATAAGATTTCTTCCGCTGCCGGATGACATGGTTTGCCTCATGCTGCAGCAGAAGTAATCCTGGAGCAGAAGTAATCCTGGCTTCTGTGGTGAGCTCTTGAGACACAGAAGCTACTGCTAAGTTGTATATGTGTTTTATATGCGTACCCCCACATTGGTATGATAGAGTTTGGGTTGAAAACCAGAGAAATGCCTCTAAATCAGAAAATGTACCCATACCCGCAGAACATAAGATGTGCCACTCCGTTTAGTTGGTCCTCCTGCAGAAACCTGGTAAGAGATAAGAGCTGAAACAATCATACCAACATGCCTTCATAGTGTTATCAGGATGTGGCACATTTAACATCGTTCAAATTATTGCTTGTAACTTGGCATGCAAATTTTCAATCCGTCTTCATCATTTTGACAGTATGATCTGGGCTGATGGCTCTTTAAACAGTCGTTCTGATGACGTTATTCCTGAAAGTATGGCATTTTGATAAATGCTTGTGAGCATATTTAACTATGAGGAGATGTCTTTAAGATATACAGCATGATAAATATTAAATATGTGAATGAGTATTTGGTTGCCTTTTTCTGCAAAGACAGCCTTAATTTTACAGCAGAAATAACCTATTTTCATGCAGAAATTCATTAAGTTGTCCTAGCTTAAGTTTAACCAGTTATTTCTGTGCACCTGCTCATCAGACGCACCACAACTTTGGCTGAAGTGTGATAATGATACATCATGTTCTCCCTCTCCCACAAACAACGGCCATAATAAAATCCAGTTATGTGCTAATACCTGTATGACCCAGTAGGATAATTGTACTTGTTGATGCTATGTTATCAGGTGTAGAAATCAGGAGAGACCATAAGAGGCGTGGCGACGTGGTACGTGTAAATTCCTCTCATAACAGTTTTAAAGAGCAGCACAAGCTATCAAAACATCTGAAACTCACCCTTCCATGGTTGATTGCGAAAAGCTTCCTTTAATATATGCTGCAAGGCACAAATAAATATTGAACAACCACAGAGGTTAAAATTGTGCCAATACATTTTATAAATATCACCTCACCACAAGTACAGGATAAGATTGAATAAAAGTTTAAATAAATTACAATATCATTTTGTGGTCTTTCTGCGACAGTCAGTCCTGTACCTGCATCCTCTGCACAGAAAAACAACTTGTAATCACCGCTGAGCAGACTTCCTAACAACAACAATCCCACCCAAAATTTCAGCCTACTTTATTGTGTGCTAACAATATGACCAGTTAGAAAAATAAGCACAGTGTCTGACAAAACTAATTTGTCAGTCTTGGGGATTTTCGGGTCACATTTATAAGACCATGTTAAAAACTGCTGCAGGTGGTGAGAGAAATGAGAGAGAAAGAAGAAGAGATGTGGATTATGGGGCAAGGAGGGGGCTTGTCGCACGAGTCCAAGATTAGGTTGTTTTCACCTGAAACATCAGCTGTGTTCAGAACCACACCTTCAGACCTGCAGACGTGAAGCTGGCACAAATATTTTATAAGATCCTCCTCAGCATAACTGCGTGCATATTGCCCACCATTCGCTGCTTGCCTGGCGTATGCGTTTGCATTTCCTCATTCAAAAGCTTCCTCCAGATTCTTTGTGTATCACTGATAATCAGATTATGCTGTTTTTCATGTCACGTATAGACTTAATCACAGCTGGATCACAAGGTCAATCTGATGCCTGCGGCGCTAATGCTGGTGGAAGGGCATGACTGCGATTGAGATCAGTGACGATAATGTCACCATGGTCTAAGTGGCATGGTTAAAGTGGTCGGTTTGCTTCCAGCATGTGTTGTGACTGAATGGGGTCAGCGGTGATTGATAGAGGTCTTGATGACACCTGGTGACAACTGCCAACACTGGGACCCGTATGCCTGAAACATCTCAGAAAAGGTGATCTGAGACCAGCAAGCCTCTACTGCTATGAAGTTTATTTGGTGTGACCTGATAGTGACTCTCGATTATCCCCTTGTTTCTAAGAATGAAAAGTGCTTGGAAATGTACCTGCCTACATCTTTTGTCATATGACATCAGAAGTCTCATGATTTGCCTCTGTAGGGTGATTTTCTTATCTGCTTCCCTAGCTTTTAGCGTAGGGGCCAGATTCACTGAAAACATTAGTGGCTACTGAAATGTTTTCAGTGTTCAAAATCTGCAATAAGGCCAATTACAGGTTATGTAGACATAAAAGGCTTATTATTATTATTATTATTATTATTATTATTATTATTATTATTATTATTATTTTCAATTAAATGATCTTTATCCATTCACGATCCCTGAATCCCATCCTGCTGTCTCACATGCACAGAGCTGCTCACCACATTATTGATATGAAGATGTTGGGGAGCAGGAGTGTGTTTAGTCTGGCAAGAAGGACTCAAATTTCAGCCCTCTGCTCTCTGTGTGGAGCTTGCATGGTCATGCATCTGTCTTACGCTCACGTGATTCACTTTACACACACAATCCAAGGACATGAAGGTTAGGTGAGGTGTTGACTCTAAACTGTAAGTCCACACAGTAAGTCTGTTTTCCTGAGCTGTCTTGTGTCATATGAGGATGGCTTTACCGCTGCCCTTCCACCTCGGTGCATCCAAGAGTCAGTATCTGTGTTCACGTCTCTCCCATCACTTTCTCATGTGGGTGCACGCGCATGAGGACAATTTATCATTTCACAACCCACTTTACTCCACTGCTGAGGGCTCCATGCTCCTTGTCGTGATCCATACACCTGTTTGTTTGGCCACGTGTCAGGCCCTCTCGTGAGATGGTATGCTCACTTTTTTTCAGAGCTCTCTGTGGACTGTCCCCCATGAGCTTTGATGGAAGAAGAACACATGGCAGGGGCGTCCCAGTGGGGGGGCAGGGTTACTGACTACCTAGGGCCCGAAGGAGAAGGGGCCCTCCAAAGACTTGAAACTGATTATTTTGGATAACAGTTTTCAGTTTTATTTCAAGCTTTGTATGGATATTTAGCAAACTAAATCAGATTAGCTTAGTCGAACACAAACAAACAAAATTCTCTTCTTCTAATCTAATCTCTAATTCTAATTCTAATCACTTCCCTTCAACTGATGCTCCAATCAGACCTGCACATGTGATGACTGGCATGCAGGGAGGAGCCCTGCTTCAAGAGAGCGGCCATGCTTTGTTGCTACGGAGCTGGTGGCGCTGAGTGGTGAATCGATTGAGACCAGGGTGAGGTTTTTGAAAGGTTGACTGCAAAACATATGGGACTCACGTATTACATAATTCTATGAAACTTTCCAGCTTCAACCCTCATATGACTTTTTGAAGATAAACAAGAAAAATAAACAAGCAAAAAAATAGCGTGGTGGCAGGGGGGCCCAAAATTTGCTTTTGCATGGGACCCAGAAATTTGTGGAACGCCCCTGATGCATGGTATAAGCTACATGTGCTTATTTTATTAATAAGCACTGTGGACACTAACGTGTGTGTGTGTGTGTGTGTGTGTGTGTGTGTGTGTGTGTGTGTGTGTGTGTGTGTATGTGCATGTGCGCATGTCCATGGGT
>OMLF01049380.1:0-13272 GCA_900302615.1 Holocentrus rufus
GAGGAAGGAGAGGACGCAGCCTGCCAGATTGGATCCCTGAAGCTTTGGAATCTGCCCTGCTCTTACACACACACACACACACACACAAAACACATGGAAAGTTAGAATGTGCGAGCGGGAGAGCCGACGTCGAGGAGGCAAAGTTTCAAATGAGGGATCCGATTGAGATAATGGCCTCGTCACGGAGCCACGCGCAGGAGCCGTTCAGCTGTTTGGCCCACAGCGACATCCCGTCAGCCAACGAGGGGTTAATGCCCTCAGGTGGCCTCTGGGCTGAACTTCTCCATTATCCACAAATGGCAGAATCCATCAGATCCAATTACATAAACCACACTGAAATCTCAGCCCTGTTTCTATGGAAACAAATGTGACTCATTCCGTACGAAGCACGCCAAAGTGTTAAATATAGCCGCACATGTGATGTGTCATTGTCAAATGTACATGGCATGTGCGCAGTTGCATAACAGCTGCAACAGACGTGTTTTGCGCCCGTCGGATTGTTTGTTTTTGTGGCTCTCCTCCTCAGTACACCATTGATTGATAATGCCGTCTTCAAGGACTGCAATTTTGCACCCTTTTTGTCCTCAGTGTCGTCCTTTTATTCAGCATTTTCTTTATTTACCACAAGTCATAATAAAACCACCATTTCATTGCATTTTCTAATCGTTGATTTCAGGTCATTTTTCACATTTACGTGGTACTTTGCATTCTTTCTTGCACTTTTTCACTACCTTTTAGAATATTTTGAGGATGTATTTACACATGCCATACAAGGACAGCCATATATGTAAATGTCAACATGGCTAACATCCTCACAGGCTGGAAGAAATACAAGGTGATGCTTCAAATCAATGCAGCAGAGATGTATAATTGTGCAATTGTGCAGCAAGGCACAACCCCACCTCTCCTTTGTGCATCACCACCGTTCGCTGTATGGCTGACGTGCAAATACGACTTTCCATCACAGCTCTGGAGCGTCAAGGACGGCTCTTTGCTGAAAATCTGTTCCCGTGACAACAAGGACGCCATGGACTCGCTGCACGGAGGCTGGGTGACCGACCTGCACTTCTCCCCCGATAACTCTCTGCTGGTCTCGACTGGCGGTTACGTGAAGGTATTACAAGACACACACTCTCTCAAACGGTTGGCTCATGCCCACAGTGGCTGTCATAGGCGCTCCAGATGCCTGGTGGGTAGAAGTGAACAGGTTTGCTTCAGAATGAGATATGCACCATTTTGAAGGGAAAAAAACATGAAACTCACCTACTTTTGCAAAAAATAATTAAATAGTACTGAAAAAATAAGAAATACACCTCTTCTTTAAGGGTTGTTGGTACCTATAATACACCAACTGGTAGTTGGCAATAAAAATCCTGCATGCACATAGGTATATGCACTTTCTCACACACACATACACACACAATCATGCAGCATAATTCATATCCTTGACTCTGTATGCATTTTGCTGTTTTCAATATAAATTCATGTACTGTATGTGACTGTGAGAGGGAGAGCTGCTGGTTGAGAGATGTTCAGATGGGTTACATAAAGCACAATAGAAAGACGCCTCCAAACTGCACCAGTGGTAGATTAACCAGACGACCCGGCTCGGTGTTGCAGTGGTGCAGGTTTACATACAAAACCAGTCAGTATTTCAATCAGTGACGTGATATCAAAGCCTCCTTGTGGCGTGACTAGAATGGTGTGTGTGTGTGTGCAGGCAGCCCTCTCTTATTGCCTTCACTTTTACAGGAGATGGGGTCGCAGAGAGGGCAGCCTCAGCCGGGCTCGGATTGGCTGCTCACTGGGCGATGATGATGTAATCCCCAGGGGACAGCAGTTCTGATCGATGAGGCTTTATATCTCAGATTGCTCCCATTAGTGTGTGTGTGTGTGTGTGTGTGTGTGTGTGTGTTTGTGGGGGGGGTGCATGCACTCCTTTGTGTACACCTGCTTGTGTGGGTAGGCGTTACACTTGAGGACAATGGTTGCCAGTCATTGCTGTTGTTTAGGCTTTTTTAAACAGATACTGAAAGACATAATGATCATTATGATACTGCTGATAGGTAATATGATTGGTAATGAGATCAAACATGGATGACAGTTGCCATTATGTTGGGGCCAGGGGGCTGCTTTTATGAGTCAGAATGGGAAACGGCAAGGCTTGAATACTAAAACAATTCAGTGATGTTCTTATTCCATTGTACACTATTGGCTCTTTTACACATCAATACAGTCTCTCTTTTTTGTCTTTTATAATATTCTAAATCTGATTGCTTTCACAAAACGCAGAACCTTATTTTTTACATCTCTTTCAGCTTCATCAGACCCATAAATTTTCCCTCATAGTACACACAGTGCATACAGTTTAAAGAGCAGAATAAAAGCCCACAGTAGGCTATTAAGAAGAAAGATGAGGTGCCAACAAGAGCCCCAGACATAGTCGCATGACATCATATGAGAGGTTAAAGGATTTGAAATAACTTGTGCAGCATGTCACCTCAATCACTGTGCAGCACACAAGCAAGCTGCAGATAGAGGTTAAATGGCTCAGTATGGATTTGAAGGGTTAATGCCGTAAAGCTTTACCACTGTGAAATGGTATTAAGGGTCACAAGTTGTCATTGACATTAATGCAAAACCAGAACTAGTCAGTGAGATGAATAAAAAGCTGACTGAGTGCCTTCGATTAGGTGATTTAAAAGGAAAAAAAAAGAGCAAATAGAGCACTAGCCTGTTTGGCGATTTGTGGGTGAATTAAAATTTGTATAAATGATAAATGATCAAAGCATGCGTTTCCAGCTAACGTTGAGCTAGAGTAACATTGAACTGAAATTTTAATGCCTCTATCGTCATAAGATGTCAGTGTATTCATTGTCTTCCATCTTTGGTTGTGCGTCTCTTCCACATCACCTGCCTGTCGATAAAGCTGAGGCGACAGACAGGCTGGCAGCTCTTTAGCTCACAGACAGAAGTAGAGAACATCAACATCAGCGGCACTGTGAACCATCCTCATTGGAAAAAAGTGGGTTATATGTAATTTTACTTACTTTTTGGCCGAGATCTGGGATAGAGGTAGCCCTTGGCCTGGGGATCAGTTGATTAGATTGCTGTGTATGCTGTGTTCAAGTGCTGGTGGCAAGGTTTGACACCCATGGGGTCCAGGTGGGCTGCTACACAGCGTTACATTCAAGTGCTCCGGCAGAAGAGAAATGATAATTAAACACAGACCGCTGCTGCTGGTTTGGAAGTCGTAGAATTATTCAGCATTGGATGTTTGAACTTTACTGCATGCCTTGTAGTTTAGCAGTTTGTAGAACACAGACTTGTGATTGTTTGGGCTAGTAGAAATGTCACCTTGCTAGCCTGGGAGGCCTTTTCCCAAAATACTAACCCACTAACCCTAAGTTCCACCCACCGTTCAAACATATCCCATTGGTAAGGAGAGTGACAATGGTATTGTCCCACTGCCATGTGCATGTGGTTATTCTGCAATAGCATATAACTGAACCACACTGGACAGCTGGTTATTATGGGACGTAGGAGCGGCGCTTCTTACTGTAGATTACGTAATGTTCCCTTCTCCTTCCTTGTTTATTTGAAAATTTCTTGAGAGAAATGTTGTGGTCACTTAGTCTTGGAGGCGACCAAAATATTGCCGTGGCCAGACAATACAACGCCACTGGTGATGTTGAATTATTAAGATTTCACAGGTGGGACGCCCAGAGGCTCAGCCCGATGGCAGTATTTATGTCGCCATTGAATCAGACTTTCATGACAGCAAAGCGTGCCAGTCAGGGTGGAACATGGCATCCACCCCCAACTGCTACTTTTTCCTTATTTTTTTACTGTTTATTTGTCTGTAATCCAGATCCTCTGCCTTGCAACAGGTTATTATGTTGCTTATTGGTTTATTGTGTGCTGTTGCTCTATTTCTTCCCATCTTGTTATGTTTACTTGTTATTTTGATGCTTTTATCCAATTTGGCTTTGGATTTGTTTGGCATCTTGATGTTGGTAGTGGTTTTGTTTGTTTGCTTCTTTTTACCTTTGTTTCAAGGTAAGATGTTTTTATCAGCTCCTTGGTTGTCTTTTTTTTCTTACCTGCATAAATTGTGATTTGCATTTCTTGTTTCTTGTTTGTCAAGTTTTTTTTATATCACTTTGCCTCTGTAGACATGTGCAAAAACTTACTGAATAGACTTGCCAGGGAGGTCTGACACAAGAAATTAGACGTCCTACCTAAGAGAGCTTAACAGCCATTGACGTCCACTAACATGCCGTCTGATTTGTTAATTAATGAATTCCACAGACAGGCTTACTGTACTGAATGCACTGATGTAGCACTCATCAGCTTGTCTTCCATAACACTGTCATGACAGTCGTAATCATTCAGGGGATCAACCGGCGGATCACTCTATCACTCCATTCTCCCGCAGATTTTTTTTTCCTTCTCCTCCCCCCACCAAGCCGCGTTGAGCTGATGGATCAGCGCGTGGATGTGAGGAGCAGTGATGGATTATTATGCCTGTCTTGATGGGGTGAACCCCATGAGTAATGAGCTTTGATTGATTAATCGTACTGTCTCTGGGCCAGAGAGCTTTGAGAGGCCATCCTGTCTGTCATAGTAATTACCATGACAGGGTGTGTACTTCCAATGACAGATAATGTAGCCTGGAGAGTGAGGAAGCAGGATAATAATATCACCGTCTATCTGTTCTAATGATTATTGCCCAGGCATGTCTCAGTGTTTGCTAGTACCCCAATCAGCGAACGTCCCATAAGTAAAACTTTGCAATTACACATTTTCACAGTGAACGAAAACACCATTTCCATGTAATATGTAATATCAATGCATTCACATTATTTATCACCTTATTTAGGAAGAGATCTCATTATAGAGGATCAGTGGAATTATGTAAGATGTGTGTTAGGATCTTACATGATTCATAATGAAAATATAATTAAAAAATTAAAAATTTCATTAAAAGGCTTTGGTCTAGAAATCTTTGGTTTTTGTCATATGAGCTGAAAAGATGAAGCTTATATGAGTCCAGGTCATTGCAGTGGCAGCAGAACAATACGATATAGGCAAGAAAATAGAAGATAAAACAAAGATGCAGTATGTTCGTCATACTTTGCCAGGTTGTCATATTTGCATGTTTACAGGTCTACAAATCTAGTGACTAGTGTAAGAGCGTAGACCCAGGGTGATGACTCAATTAACAAGCCTCAAAGCCATGATGGCCCCGCTTCTAAGGCCTTATAGAACTTCAGACATCTTTCCTCTGAACTTCGTATCCTGCTGCACACCAGGGAGGCTTCATCATGAGAAATTACCATGAACCTCGGTGGCAGGGAAATGATGATTTGAGGCCGGCTCTGGCACAGCAGCTCAGCCTTTTCATCACTTAGTCATTTGGGGACCCATTCATCCAACATAGTCTTGTATACACATAGGGGTCTGCTGAAATGCTAAGAGGTTTCAGAGCAGCTTGATTGAATGATAAGCTGCCTGAAAGGAGGATGTCAAGTGCCTTGTGATGTTTATACGCCTTTCAGGCTGCTGACATCATTTAGTGTTTAGGGAGCACTCCACCAACAAAGAGAGCTGGTAGCCTATAATATGCTCATTGTGTCTCATGTCAAATAAGACAGAAAAGACTTTGCATACTTTCCCTGGTATGTTTATCATACATGATCAATCTAGGGACATATGAATATTTATATCTTTTTTTAGGTACTATGATCTCTAAACCTCGTCTTCCCTTTTGTTGATGTTGTCCTTTTGTATTCACTTTGCACAAGACTGCCAGAAAAATACTTAGACTATAAAATGGCCTAAAACAGGCTTTCAGTGTGTCCTTTGGTTTGAGAGTTAGTGTTTAATGATTTTTGTCCTCTGAGTGATGTGAAATGGAGGACACTGAGTTCAGTGGATTTTTTTTAGATGAAAGTATTGCACGGTGCCAAGCTCCAGTGAGTAATAAGTGCCTCTATGGGGGGATGTTTGTAAATAGCGGCAAGATAACATTTGTATGGATTACGGTTGAAGTGCTGCTTTAGTATTGTTTGTGTAATTACTAAAATGCTAATTTGATTTGATTGTAATCTTTGGCCGTCAAAATTTTTCTTTCCTTCCTAAAATGGGACCATTCAGAAGAAGCACTGCAGCTTTCTAGCCGTTCATCTGATATATATGGAAGTGCATTGAGTTAAAATGACTTTCTTGGTCACGTTCACATTCAGTCAAGTCAAACAACAACAACTTCCTGTCTGAATAGTGTAATAGATGCTATTAATTCCTGATCATGACTCTGAGCTTCAAACTTTATTAAATAATAGTCCAAACTCTTACTGTCTGCTTGCATTTTTGCAGAATACCTTCTGTTTGGTTCTATCAGGAAGCAATCAGAGCTACATTTTACATTTTAAGCTTTCATCAGACTCATCCTAAGCCACTTCCAGCGCGCGCTCCAGTAGAATAAGCTCCGATTCCTCGATCAACAGCAACACTAACAACCACCAGCAAGGAGATCAAAGCCGGGAGCCGCGCCGCTCCGACAACGCTCCTGTGAGAGAAGCGCTCCAAAAAGAAATCAAAACAAGCTAAGGAGAGCAGCGGAAGGCTTCGCTTCAGACGAGCGCGCGATTCAGCGGGGAGAGGTCGACGCACGGAGATGAGTTTTTCAATTATCGGGCCCTTTCTGACGCCAGTTCTGAAAAGCAAGGAGGACTTGTGTGACTCAGTGTGCCGCCATCGCCGCTAAATGGGATGATGGCGGCGCTGGTCGGGTAAGAGCGAGCGCCGTGGCAGCGGGTGATGCGTCCCACGGCGCTCGGTACGCAGGTTGATACGAAGCGACATGAGGCTCGTTTCGTGACAAATCCTTATTACACGCCGCTGTCTGTTTGTCTCATTGAAATCAAATTGGCTTCCAGCGCGGAGGATTTTTTTTTTTCTTACTCCGTCTTCGCCTTTCCTTTTCTCCGTCGCTCCTCTTGCCTTAATCATCTCTCTAGATTTATCTTTCTGTTTGACCTTTGTTTCTCTCTCTCTGTTTCATCACTCCCTCCCTCTCTCTATGGTCAGATGGATGGTGTGAGTGTAATTAAAAGCAGCGGGCTATTGTGTGGGGGATATGTGCCCCTCCAATCCCCTGGTGTGTGTGTGTGTGTGTGTGTGTGTTTAATAACACAGTTTTAAGGCTCCTCGGCACCAGTGACCAAAAAACAAAACAAAACAAAAAACTAACAAGGAATAGCGTGGTGTTTGGTTTGTAAGTGTGTGTGTGTGTGTGTGTGTGTGTGTGTGTGTGTGTCAGCGTCTGATGAAGTGGCTTGGGCCAGCCCTTTGAGAGAGGCTGTTACATCCCACACTGACTCCCATCAGTCCTCCTCCCTTCTGCGCCGGGTCTTGCCAGGAAACGCTGTACCTGTCTCACACCTGGCCTTGACACACATAAACACACGCACACTCACAAACACACACACACACACACACACACACACACACACACACACACACGCTCCAAATGCCGATGAGACAATCTGTCACAGTGCCATGATTCAAGAGGGAGGCGGCAGGTGTGAAAAGGCTCATCCTGACTGCACACTACACACACATACACACATACACACACACACACACACACACACACTTCCACACAAGCCTGGCAGCCCAGAATAATTCACACCAAGCCTCTATATTGCAAACAAAACAAAAGAATTGTACAAATACCACCTTCTAAATATTGACACAGATCTACATAACTCACTCGCCCATCGTTGTGCGATTATTCTGACCGGCTTCTCAGAGCTGCAGGTTCAACAGTTTCTTTACTGATTGGAGCAGCGACATGAAAGTCCCTGTCCTCATTTAACCTCAATTCATATTCCACTGACATCTGCGTTCTTAAGCCAGCTGTCAGTCAAAGGCAGGCCGCGATGCCATCTTGTCGGGGGGAGAGGGGAGATCTGTTCTGTTCCGCTAAGCCTCCTACCTCAGTTGGATTGGACTGACTGGCATCGGAGCTGACTGACGCAACCGTCATACCGATGCCTGTCAGATTTAAAAAAAAAAAACTTTGATCTTGCATGTTTTAGCTCCCTGTAAATTAAGAAACTGAGAAGAGGAGGGATTCGGATGGGAAAAATTTGGGCAAAGTAAATGAGAACCACTTTCCCCTCCCAAAGCAGCTCCTGTTGTGCTGAACGACGACTAGGCCAGTTTCTCAAAATGAAGACCGGATTTCACCTAAATCCTGATCTTTGCTCTTGTACCACAGGCGTCCCAGTAGGGGGAAAAGCGGGGACTGACTACTCAGGACCAGAAGGGTGGAGGGCTGAAATTCTTATTTTGGACAACAGTTTTCAGTTTTATTTAAAGTAGACTAATTTAGTATGGATATTTAGCAAAATAAATCAGATTACAAACTGACTTGGGTCCATAAAATAAGAATAGGTCCTTAGTCCCTGCTTGCTCCCCCTTTCAGAAAATAGTCTTGATTTGTTGCTACATAGCTCGTAGCCCTGAGGGGTTAATTGATTCAGACCAGGGTGAGTTTTTTTTAAAGGTTGAAAACATAACCAAGGAGATTCACAGAAACCTTTTTTCCCCCACAGAATACATGATTTATTGATCGCTGCTGAAGTGTATTGAAGAAATGCAATAATTTTGCTTAAATCATTTAGAATTATTTCTGCATGAAGCAGCAATAAACAATTCCTCCTTAAGGCAATTCATTCAATTGATAAGCCGTTGTAAACATTAGCTACATAATTTTGTGAAACGTTTCAGCTTTAACAAATATAGCTTAGTGACTTTTTGAAGATAAACAAGAAAAAAAAAAGTGCGGTGGTGGGGGCCCCAAAAATTGTGGGGCCCCAGAAACTTGTGGAGCGCCCCTGCACAGAGGATGTTAACACTTGTCCCCCCTTCTTCTTCTCCCCACTTTGCTTTTTCTCTGACAAAGCTTTTCTCTGCTGCTTTACTGAAGGGGATAAACATGTTTTTTTTTTCTCCGGCAGCTTTGCACTCGTTTTACCATCTGCCATTTCAAGATACTCTGACCACTTCATTTCCATTTATGCTGTAAGGACAGCACCCGCTTACTTTTTTCGGTCCAGCAGATTTCCAGCCAAATCACACAGTGTAAAACAAACTGCAGCGACCAGCAGAGGCTGACAGTCCTCTCTGCGATAGTCTCATTTGTTTATAGTAATTATACTAATGTCTCAATATTATTTTTGTAATGCTTTCTTCATGTTTAAGTGCTTAATGTGCCACATTTATGAAGATTATAAAACAGAAAAGTCTCATGACATGCCCTAATGCATTTTAGAATTACTTTGGCATTTCAAACCTGAGCTCCAGGGTCATGAAACTCGCTCAACCTGCAAAGGAGCTTTCGACCCTTAATGTAAGTTAAGAGGCGAAGCAGCAAAAACATAATTTGCCTTATTTATTCCCTTTTGCACTCACATACCTTTAGATACACATACATGTACGTGTCCCCACATTCTCCCACCCACCCAACCAGTCAGATGGATGGGAGTGTTTCAGATGACAGCTCTCCCCTGCCAGCAGTGTTGTCAGATGTCACCTATCAGCCCAGCCTGTGATGGAGGAGAGGGAGGAACACAATTCCACCTTATCTCACGCTCTCACACTCCCCTCTTTCTCTTCGAGTCCCCACCAGACCGCCTATTCCTCCTTTCCCCATCCAATGTTATCTCTCTTCACACCTTCATTGTTTTTTTATTTTGTCTTGGCTTTGCCGTTTCCTTTTCCTGTCCACATTTGTGACCCTGTGTTTCCAATTGTCGGTAGGTGACATCCTCCGGCTTTTTTCGATTTTCACACACTTGACCCCACGCGCTAAGGTCCCCTATAAGGAGCTGATGTTTGAAATGATGTTCAGTGTGTAGCGAAGTCCTAACACAAGCCTTAAAATATCTCAAAACACTGGAGATTACAACCACGCCTCAGGTCTTTCTGTTTCTCAGTTTGTTTCTCTCAGTCTGTCATTTTCTTATTCTCTAAATTCAGATAGGCTTTCTGTCTTTCTCTCCCTCTCTCTCTCTCTCTCTTCTGTTCTCACGCTCCGACTTCTGAGTGGTAAAGCGCATCTTAACGAGGCCTCGTGGCCGCTGAGCAGTTGCAGCCCGTCATCACTTTGAGCGAAATTCAAAGGGCGATTTGGAGAAGGGGGAGAGGGGGGTGCAAGGGAGGGGGGAGATGGTGCAATGAGGGAGTCAAGGTTACTCTGACCTTCCCTCAAGAGAGCGCGCGGTGATGGAAGGCGAGTCTGTAAAAATCAAGAAACAATTGCGTAGGAGTGAGCAATGAGGGATGGAGCGAGAAGGACAGAGCGGGAAAGTAAACGCAATCACCTTCTCACTGAGACAAATGGAACATCAGGCAGTCAGGAGTCTTCTATAAAGAGGTTGCTTAAGCTGTAAGTAAATGTGTCTCCTTTCCTTCCTGGCAAAGCAGACCTCATCTCTCTCTCTCTCTCTCTCTCTCTCTCTCTCTCTCTCTCTCTCAAGGCTGAACATCAATCAGAGCAAGTATTCATTCTTCTTTTCACAGGCTTGAGTTATGTTGCCTTCAGGTGCCGCTTGCAAGCTCCCCCTTTCGAGCTCTGAAGCCGTAAACATGACTTGTTGCGTCTTCCAGCGCTTTTGGTCGGAAATAACAAAAACAAAAATAGATATTTATCGGCGGCTGTTGTTTTATTTTAGATATCAAATGGCACGGCGCAGTGCAGAGGCAAGAGGTGAAAAGGCACATCGGGCAATCTCACCGAATTTTTAGTTAACTGTTTTAAAAACGAAAAAAAAAAAGGCGTGACAACTCTGAGGTAAAATTAGAAACACAGTCCGTGATAATTATCTGTTAGGCAATGCCCTAATAAAATATCCTGTGTAATTTTCAGCAGTTCATCAGGTCCTGACATGGCCTGCACGTTCTCTCCACCCCCGTTCAGCAATGCAGGCATCATGGAAAATTTCCCCCGTCAGATTTACCTCTTTGCTGCTCGATAACCTGCAATTACAATATTTCTGTCAGCACAAGCGGCATTAGACAGAGACCCATAGACATTTTTGGCTATTATAGAAACAGACAAGACAACTAGCTATAATCACAGAGTTGTATCTTGATTTATCTTGTGTATTGTGTATCTAACTTGTCTTCTAAGTACAACTCAAATCCAAAAAGCATCACAATGTTTTTGCCATACATTAACTTTTTTTAATGTTCTTTCTTCAGAAGACACTTCAGACGCTCATACATTGTGATGATAATTCCCATAAAGTGCAGCCATAATCTGTGTGTCCACTCTTGTGTCACGCAGGGAGAAGTATTTTCTCATTTCAAGCCCGTGAAGACCTTTTTTATTGTCATCCTGGGCACCACCTACATCAAATACATCTTACATCTCATATTTTCCCATTGTTCTATGTTTTATGTTCATCAGTACTTTGATTTATTTCATCCTGCATATATTCTAATTTTTCTTCCTATTTTCTCCACTATTAATACATGCATTTTCTAGTGTTGAAACGTTTATTTTTAGCATCTCCTTTGCACTCTTTCTAATATCTCATTTTTCTTCCCTGTATTATATAATTTGCAGCAGCCACAGCCCAGTTTCCCTGTGGAAATCATAGTTTCATCAAATCTAATCTAACATGGTGGTGCAGATAGTACTCAGTCGTACTTTGCGTCTATTGTATTGGCACGTCGCCCATCATCACAGGAACAAACGCCTGCTTGAGTATTATTGCTCTTTTGGTTAAGTTGGGCAGCTTGTGTTTTTTTTTTAACCGTGACCCCCTCCCCCTCTTCCAAAATTGTCTCCGAGATGGAAATAACACAATCTGAAAGCGGCTGTCTTCTGAGAGGCCGTATAAATGAGTCAATATAACAGGGAGCGTTGTTGGCTAAGACGGCATGTCATAGTTTTGATTTGATGCAACACTCTCTGCCGTCTCTGAGGTAAGCCCCCCACAGAGCTGCTGCAGAGTAGAGCCAGCCTGCACCGCTGTGAACACAGATCTGCCTCTAAAAATACCCACACACACACACACACACACACACATGATGCAAAACAGCCCCTTGAAGTACATCTGCTTCTCTCAGAATCCATTGTTCTGTATTTTTATCATTTTCTCTTCGGTATCCTAGAGAAATTATATTTTCTCTTTCACACTTTTCTGCCACGCCCGTATCGGGACCCGGGAACGCTTCAAGAGTCGATTTACTTCGATATACTTCCCCTCACCTCCGCGTCTCCGCTTTGACATTTGTCACGGGAAAGCAGCCGACGACGAAGAAGAAGAAGTTCGGTTCGTGTTACGGCGAGAAAGAATCTGGCCTGGTTTCCAGCGCTCTATTCTCGGGCTTTTCGGGTACAAACACAGGCTGGTGAAATATTTATCCGTCTCTCGGAGGCGGTCGCTCATTAAGCCCGGGTTAATTGTCTTTGGCTGGAGAAGAAGAAGAAGGGCCTCTGTGTCTGCGAGTGACACCGAGATGAAGTGAGGCGAGGTGGGAGAGAGGTGACGAGGAAGACGGTGTTTTTCCTAGAATATGCACAGATACACCCAGATCTGTGCTTTGTCATACTTCATCGCTTTCTCACTGTTTCTTCCTCACACTTCATCTTGAACTCTTACTTTCTCTCGCCCTCTTCCTCACCCTGATCCTCTCTCTCTCTGTATCCATGTCTGTCTCGTTTCTTCTTCAGTCTTTTTATGTTGCCTCTTTCCTGCTATCTCACTCTCCCTTTTCCATCACCCATCTCTCTCTGTCATACGTAATCAGACATGCAGAATTCAGACCATGACACGGTCTCAGAAGATCCGAAGTCTCACATCTATATTTTTTGCCCCCCCTCATTCATTTCTGTTTCCCCCCCGCTTCCTCCATGTTCCTGGTCACCTCTGTCAGGAACAAAGAGTCGCTGGAGGAAATAAAGCGAGGGAAAGGCGGGTACAAAAGCGAGAGAGAGCGAAGCAAGAGCAGCGCGAGTGTGTGAGGGAGGGATGAATGGAAGGGAGAGTGGATTGTCTGAGCATCAATATTTCAGCGGACGGAACCTTGGATGAATAATTCACCTTCAGAGTCGGAGTGTTTCCCTCTCGGCAAGACTCTGGGTCTGGTTGCACACACACACACACTAAATCTCTTGCTCTTTCTGAAATGGAGGTGGCCTTCCAAAATCTGAATCTACTCCAGCTGTTATCCACTCTCTGTTTCGTTCTC
>OMLF01049381.1:12083-26073 GCA_900302615.1 Holocentrus rufus
TGTGGTCATGTTTGTGGTTTCCACTGCAAATCAAAACATGGCTCATAACTCATCATCTCACCTGCAGGGCTGAGATCGTATTTTTTTTTAAGAATCGCTTCAGGATAATGTCACTCCATGCAAAATGAAGTGCATCTGAATTAAAAACAAGAGGACTTATCCTTCAGCTGACTTTATTTCTACTTGATTTTAAATCTCAGTGTAACATAAAGTTGCTGAAATCAGACATATTATTTCCCCATGCGACACTCCATCTACTTTCACACACATGACAAGATGTAAAATGCCTCCCAGGCTCCCCGGTCTTAAGAGCTCCTTTATTGAAATCCTCTTGTTTTCCATGACTGCACAACACAATCTGTGAAATTCCCTCACTCTCCAAATTCCACCACGCTGATGGAATTCAATGACCAGTCAAAGGTAGCAGTCTGATATCCTCCAAGACCCTGTCAAACAATGCCGCCGCCATCCAGTAATGACGCGCTGTCTTATGGACGGCCATCCCTCTGCAACGCGCGGCTGTTTTTCATGCTCTCAGTGCTCAGCTATGCAGAAAATTAACTGCAGCACATCCACAGGGGCCAATCTAAACACATAGTCACTTTCTACCTCTATCCATTTCACTTCATCTCTCCTCCTTCCTCTCTCTCTCTCATGTACACACAATCAAGCTGATGCCTCTCACACACACACACACACTGTAATCAAACATTCATCCACGCCTCCACGAAAGCAGCAGTCAGTCGCCTGTGTAGTGCTTCATTTATGCGTTGGCCGTTCTATATGTCGTTGCATATCACGTCTCTCACACGGTGTATCAGCTCTAATCGAGTCTGGATCCGCTCCGCGACTAAGCAGCGTGTCTCAAACAGTTTGGCTCACCAGTTGAAGGCGATGCCAAGCAGGGTCTTCTTGCTTCAGTGACAGGGACGGGCACAGAAAGTAGCACCCTGCTGCAAGCACACACACATACACACACACGGGCACATGCACGCCTTCGTACACACGCGCACACATGCACAGTATGTCATTTATGTTGTCAGCTGTCTCTGCTGTCTCTGTCACTGCTTGCTCCTTCTCTCTCGTGCTCCCTCTCTGACACACACGCACACACACTCACACACACACATGCACAGCAGTGGCAGGTCTAAAAAGACGTGGGAGGACAGGGGATGTAGAAACAGATGGGTGCTGGCACCAGTTGAAAACCCAGTGTCTGACACTAATGGGCCCGGAGAGAGGAGAGGGACAGCCCCATCTGGGCCCGCTACCGCTCCACCAACCAGCGTCCAAGCCAGTGATTTAGAAACAGACAACATGATGTCCTGTCCCTTAAATGCAGCCAAACAAGGCAAACTGTTCCACACCTCAGATCTGATTTGCAGAAAAGTCAAAGTTGATTCAGCGGGTCTGTGTGTGTGTGCATGGAAATCTAAAAGAAGCCACATCCCCGACATTCAGAAGCACTAAACAACTATTTGTGCACATATTTAAACAGTCTTTGCTCATTCAGGACATTGACAATGACTTTATGCATTTTTTTGTTGTGAGGACCTATGCCAAGGTCTCTTTCACAATTAGGATGTATTTATATGTCAATAATGCAAACTGAATTTGTTCTCTGCAGGGCAAGCAGGCCAGCAAATTTCCCACAGCAGTTCTTGGTGGTGCATTTTTCAGTGATGGCGTGGGCTGTTCACAATGTAGTGTCGCAACTTCAGATTAAACTGTCTGCGCCTGTCATGTGATCGCACATTTTGCAGAACTCCACCCAGCCGGGAAGCAGGTTCTCCATTTTTTAAGGGACTGGCCCTGATTGGTGTCCAAACCCCACGAAGAACGGCACACTCCGGTGTATAAAACTAAACCTGTAGCAGAGAAGTATCCCTGACAGCCTGCATGCTGTCTAGCTGTCATGCACGGTGCACAAGCTTGCGGGCGCCAGGCGTGTGGCACAAAAAGCAGCAGGAGCCAGCGGGAGTGGTCTTGAAAAAAGCAGGCAGACATCTAGTGTTTTTCTGTAGTCTCTTTGCATTTTAATTACATTAATTTGGTCGCACATAGAAATAGGAGAGACATTTTATAATATGACAAAGGCTGCCAGTGCATCAAAACCCAATAATAACATTTATACTGCAAGTCATGAGTGTTCTGCAGCCCACATAAGACCATATAAACATGCAATTTTGAATGATAAGCCTTTCACATATTCTGTAATACAAATATCAATGAGGATGTTTTGAGAAGCCATCCTATAATCACATTGAAAATGGCATCAAGTTTACAAATGGAGACAGCTGCATCTTTCTTGGGACTCGACTCAGTTTTTGTTCCTTTATGAATCCGTGGAGTTAATGGACCACGACAAGGGATCGAGGTGCTTTTGATGTTCAAAGGTCCTGTTTTGTTCACCATCACAAATGACACACACAAACAGCACCACAGTCCTGACATCATTTGAGCTCGCCTCGGTGTGAATGTTGCGTAAACGTCTGCAAAGCAACAACGTGATGGGTGACAAAGTCATCCTGAATATAAATTAGGCCATTAAAGATAAAAATTACAAGCGTTTTAATGTATGACTTTTGCAATTAACACGCAAATATCACACACAAGCACACACACACACACACACATCATTACAAAATACTTCTATTACTAGTTGACAAATAGCATAATAAGCATGAAGAGTGTCCAAGCTCCTGCTCCATTAGCTCTAAGGATCCTTTACCGTGAAGAGACTTAATTAACCAACACGTAATTAAAAGGACTGCTGAAGCAAATCATTGCACATTCTGGCTTTGCCAATACTTTCCTCATACAGAAACACGTGTGTTTGTGCACATGCATGGCCTGGTTTTCAAGTCAAGCATTGATATGATGTATACAGTATTCGACGATTTGAGAAATGGAAATATCTTGATAAATCTCAAGTGACTGCCAGGCTGTGGGTCAAGTTTGATAATGCGTGTCCTATATATGTGCCACCTGTGTATGTGTGTATTTGAGTTGATTAAGCAGCATTCTGGCTCATGCAGAGTGAACTCAACATTACCAAGACTCTAATTTCTCTGACATCTGTGGACTTTTACCCAACATGCAGCAGAGGAGAAACCCGGTCGTGGGCAAGTTGTGACTGATGGGAAGATGAGCCACCCCTCGTATCTTAGCAACCTTACACAAAATGAACCTGAGATGATCACAGATGCAGGAAGAGCAACTTATTTCCTTGTGATGAAGGAAAGTGCATAGTGAAGGGTAAAAAAAAAAAAAGTCTGATTTGGGCTGTCAGCTTACTTAATCGTAAAAAATGGCATAATTCTTGTACCAAAATGGAGGCTTAATTACACATTAGTTTAAAGTATTATGATATTCAATAAAAGTCAAAAACAAAGCATAATTAACTGCAGAGGGAAATTAGTCTAAATGGGTTTGTTGTAAAATGTACTAGGAACCCTGGGAGAAGGAGAAGAAGAAGAAGGAGAAGAAGGAGAAAAAGAAGAAGAAGGAGAAGGAGAAGAAGGAGAAGAAGGAGAAGGAGAAGGAAAAGAAGAAGAAGAAGAGACAGAAAGAAGGTCAACAATGATCATCATGTCTCCCTTAACTGGTGGAAGTCATCCCAGTTGTAATTTTGTTTTGTTTTTGAGTGTGTGATGTGTGGTGTCTGTTTAGGGAACCTTTGGCCTTTGGATGGTGCTGTGGTTTGATTTTGTGGATGCAGAATATGAATGTAAAAATGCATCAAACCCCACAGGCTCATCAAATTTGACCCAGCTGTGTCTGAGATATTGAGCGTGAAACTCAGGGATAAGTTGGCCTGGTGGTGGCGCTGTGACGGGCTGATCAGGTTTATATTAAAAATGCTGGACCTTGGTGTCAAAATCCATCATTCCACCAAGTTTCATCTAAAAACAAGCAGGGACTCAGAAATCACGTGTGATGCGAAAAAGTAATACAATCAGGAAGTGCACAAAGATGGTTATGTACAATATGTGTAGAATAAGTTAAAAACTTTTCCTGCTCCTGTGCTGCCAAAGTGGTTCACTCTGTCCATCCCTCATCCATCATCGTCTCCCTCTGGCTCAGCAGCTGTTACACATCAGTGAGCCGAGTAAAGTTCATATAGTTGAGCCAGTTGATCAGATGTTTCATACCACTATTTAAATTCACCGTCTGTATATAACATTGTGCATTTCATTTGTTTTTACATAGTGATTAAAACTACCAGCAAAAAGCTATTAAAGTTACTTTATTATGTTAATTCACAAGCAAATGTCACCTGCAGTTGCTTTGACCGTAAACTTCCACCATTAGCTAAGCGTGCGCTAACCTGTTCATCCGACTGTGATATTGTTATTGCGAACCTCAGCCAAGTTACATGACCTGCTATTTAGCTTAATCATGATCACGAATAAATCACCTGATCTCAGGTATTGTTCCCTATTTTGATCCACAGGGGAGCAGATAGAGAAGGAAGAGAAGAAGAGATATGGAGGCGAATAAAGGAAGAGCGAGATTAAAAGCACAGAGATATAAACCGAGATGATAGGACGAGCACATGAGGACAGGAGAAATAAAAGACCAACGCAATAAAAAGCAGAAGAGATAACAGAGGAGAGGAGAGGAGAGATAAGGGGAAAAATAAAAGGAGAGTCGGTAGGGGACAGAGAAGGGAAAGAGAAAAAAGTGAAAAGAAGCAGAAGAAGAATATGAGAGAACAGAGGTGAGGAGAACAGTAGACATAAAAAAAAGGGGGTGAAGACCACTGAGCTGAAAAGATTACTAAGGAAGAAAAAGAAAATTAAGCAACTTATTAATTTATTTTATTTACTTTATAAAAAAAATCAAAAAGTTGCAGATTCAGTTTTTTCTACTATATTTTCATTGGTATTTCAAACATAAAAGTTAGAAAAATCCAAGAAATAAGATCTCTGAATCTAAAAAATGTTCTGACTCCTATCTCCCTATTTCTAGCTCGACTGTCTGACGTTAATGGAAAGGGAATGTGTGCAGACAGACACTACAGCGTCATCGTGTCATAAAATACAGTCGTTCCAGCGGAGTGACGTGTGGGAACAGCCAACAACCTCGTCCAGCAGCACAGAGGTGTAATAGCCTTGCCTGACAGGAGCAGCACAAGCTAAAGTAAAGTCTATAGCAAAGCAAACTAAATGAAGCTGCGACAGCGTCAGCTGGAGGGTGAGTTATTTTCAAAAAGTCACATCATATGGTGGCTATTATTTATTGTTTGGGAAAACAAGGAGGGCATGAGTTATTTTGCAACACTGCCAGTCAGCCGAGCTCCTACAGCTCAAAATGATGTCTGTTTAATTGCACAGTGTTAGCTAAATCAATATATTTTTCAATCTCTTGAAATTTCTCCTTTTAATATTTGAATGTCTTAATTTATGTAATGAGTTCTCCAATTTCACTTCTTTTGAGAATGTAAGTAGTCATGAGTCAATGATTCATTCTATATAAACTGATTATATTTGACATTTGAGAGCGATACATAGCCATATAATGCTGTGTAGAATTGCCGTGAATACGATTAAAAATGTTATGTTTTTTTTCAGGGCAGGACTCCAAGAAACCAATTTCTGTTCCAACCGCTGTCCCAAATCAAACTTATACTCTTGCTCTCCGCTATAATGAAGAAAGCTGTGGGACCGAATCCGGCTTCACTTAGAATAAGGTATGGCAAGCGCAACAGATGGGCTAAAAGTTCACACCCAATTTAATGTAACAGTGTTAGTGGGACCCAGAGTCTTGTCTGGCTGATGTGCAGGTGGTCCCGTAATGTAAATTTGATTTCTTTCCTCCACTGTAGAAGACTAAAAGGCTGTCCTACTTTATCTCAAACATGTCGTCCCACTTTATCTAGCTCGGTCTGGAAAAGTGGGGCAACTCCAAGCTGACTATCAAAATTCAAACATCATATTGACAACCTTTTATTAATTATTGATGCCGAAGTGCGTTTTGTGCATTTTTATACTGTAAATTGGCAGAGTGCAATATTTGGTTTTCATACCCTCAACATCAAAACAGAAAAAATAAGTTTTGCTACAGTGTTTATCTGCTCCTCTCTATGATGTAACACCACGAATGTTATGTGAATTTACCATATGGTTTCACTGCCATAGGTCAGTAACAGTACTATTCATTTTCAATCATCAGTCCAACAGCTATATGTGAAAATCTCATAGCTCTCACACTGCATTAATGAACTCATTCTACTTTGGCATGTTATTTTTTCTGCCCACACTATCTTTCCTGACATATTCCACTGTAAAGTGTCTAATTAGGTAAAAATGTCTTGAAGGGGATTGTATAAAACTGTTTTTTCTCGCCCTTATATAAGAATTTTGTCACTGTCTCTAATAGCTGAGAAAATGGGAAACCTGAAACTTGTTTTCCCATAGTTTACATATTTAAAAATCATGTGATTCTACAAACCCCTTTGATTTGGAGCCATTAATGACATCAATCATTCAGGGCTGAGAATCTGCATTTGATCATCCACAGGTGAATAATCCAATCACTTTCAAGCTTTTTCATTGAGAGCCAAAAGCCCAACCCTGAGATCATTTGACCAATCAGAGCAGTTCTTCCTTAGCTTAAAATCAGAAAATACAATGTACGTCCTGGATTTTTTCATCCGCAATCAGAGACGGAATAGGATAAAAAACATCCAGTAGTATGTGGAGAGACTGATGGTCAAGCGAGCTAGACAATGAATGGAGTGAGGGAGCGGAAGTAATGAGAACAACTGTTTTCCGAAGTTTTTGAATCACTGCAACCACAAGAAATTCTTCCTCATGTAGTCATAACTGTGCACAAAAAAATTTAGGCTGATAGGCCCATTAGTTTGCGAGATTAACCATGGACAGACACACAGACAGACACACGGACACACTCAATCTAATGCATGATCTCCTGGTGGAAATAATAAAATAAAAAAACATCTGATTTCAGTACATCTTGGAACATTTGTGGGCAGCACTGTCACAGGTCTGACCAGAGAGATTCTAACGTTATCTTTGTATCTCTGCCTCTGTCGATGGTGGCCTTTCGAAATGAGGTTAGATGGGCCGAGTCTACTGATGTGACTGAACCAGACATATATGTCATCCTGTGTGACTCACCACCAGCAGATCACAGCAAATCAAATCACACACACCGCTACCTTTACAAAACTCAATTACTCCCCAAGGTAATCTGCTAAACTTAACTCAAAGTACATCCATGCTATACATAGGAACACAGAGACGTGGTGACATAAATACACACATTGACAACTTGGCTCTGCAGCTGCATCACATATTCCCACCACTCGGGTCTAAGGCTTCATTACATGTGAAAAAGCAATGTGGTTTTATGCAACTTTCATTGAGGTTGTGCTGTTTATCAACTCCTGCAAGTAACTGACAAGTGATCTGCAACCTGGTTTTATAAAGCAAAACTGTTTTTACAATTAGTTTCACGTGACAGCCAATAAAAATACTGACATGTCAACAATGTACAGCGTGTGACATCAATAAATCTGCCAATGAGTATTTTTAAGGTTCATTGATTAAATTTATATTGAAATATTGCTGTATTCCTAGTTTAATTTATATACAGAAGGTTAACTTGGCAGCAGACTACTAAGACTTGTCTTACCTCTTATGTGTGTATTCCTGTCAACCACAAGACAACTGTGAAACCTTTACATCTCGACATCTAGAAACGATGTCTCCGGCAGTGCACCTACTTCTCCACTTGTACATTTCTGCTGAAGCCTATGACCTATAAATACTGACAGATTCTTCTCCTCTCTGGAGACCCATGCCCTGTACACTTCTACAAATGCTCCGATAAAGAGGAAAGAGAAACAGATGTAGATTTGTCTTTCCCACTGGGATCCATACCGCTGAAATTCAATTTAGTGATTAAATTAGTGCTATTTCAAATAATAAGAGAGACTAGGATTGGATCCCCACTAGACCAGATTAATCCCTGTGAGGTTTTGTGTTTCATTCTTCATTTTAGTAGCTTACATGATCCTCTAAGTGTTTTCCCTTTCTTGGTTGTTAATCATGACTTTTCTATGCCTTCAAACTGACACTAATGTTGCTCTTTCCTTTCCAGGCATCGTGAAAACAACAGTGGTTTAACCAGAACTGCTCTCAGAGATTTACCCATAAATTTACTGATTTGCTTAAAAGACTTTTTACTGTGGTCCAGTGGATCTTCTTTCTTTCTTTTCTTTTTACTTTAAGACACTGACGTGAGCAGCTGCACAAGTGGAGAAGTGGAGATCTGCAGAACAGTCAAAACGGACAACTGTTTAACCATACTTTTTAACAGGCACACCTAAGATCTGAACTATGGCCTCGCCCAACAACTCCAGACCCCAGCTAAGATGCAGGTGGACCGAACGATGCCGACCTTCATGCCTAAGATCCGTCTTGGCCCTCTGACAATCTAATCCATCTCTAACACCTCATTCCCTGACCGAAGTCACATCTACTTAGTCCTTTCACAGCATCACCATGAAACCCACATGGGATCTTGCTCACTTATCTTTGTGTTACTAGCCCTCAGAAACTTAGATGTATCTTTGTGATGCATATCCCCAACTATTGAGCTTAATCCCGTTGATACTAATCCAGACATGGCCCAATTTTGTTTTTGTAGAGCCATATCCTCTCGCCTTAAGTGTCGTTTTGTGGGTGTATCCATTTGCCTGTCAGATTACAACAGCAAAGTTATCTCGATTGCTCCTCAACAGTAGATGCAAGTCATGACAAATTCTTTGTTATGCCCATTCAGGCTGTCAACAAAGTCTCTGTGGTTCTCAGTTTAGCCCCAGATTCAACAGAGTCCACTGCAAGTTTATTCTGGATTTGCTGCCAAGGAGGGACCATCTATTTCCACTTGTGCTTTGATTCAATCACCTCCCCTCATAATCCACAATCTTTGCATTAAAAGATATACCATTCCTGCTGGTATACACCACACCTTATACGCACCGTGCTGATCGAGTTATTTATGAACTGGAACAACTTGTAAACCTCCAAAACTGCATCACCCAGATTTCTCAAGGTGGCATTTTCCAACTCACAGGCAATCAGTGCCATACTTAATTTCCTGCCTAATCCACCATATCACCGGTGTCATCAACAGAATGAAAGTGTAAAGAGACCAAATTTATTCTGAATTCAATAATGTGCTGTGTGCAGGGGGAAATCTCATTGACTGGTTACAATCCCTTTGTTTCACATGGATGTAGTCATTGGCTGAATCGGTAGCTCCCGCTGTTTTCTTTGCCACAGTATTGTATTTTATTTCTTCTTTCTTTTCCTCTCACCAAGATCCTGATGATTATTACAATGATGATGCCTCATCTCCCAAACCATTGGATATTGCTGATGATTATTTTGACGAATATGTGTGACATTTTAAGTCCGACTGTATTCAGTGGTTATAATCCCATCTTAAACTCGTCTATTACTTTGATCAAAACCGTGGGAACTGTGGAAGAATACCGTCTTTCTTCTTATGTGTATACATCTGTGAGCCGAGAGACCTCGATGAAACCTTTATGTCTGGATGTTTAGAGACCACTTCTCTATCCGTGCACTTGCCTCTCTGCCTGTAATTCCACTGAAGCTTCTGACCTATAAATGCTGTCAGTTTGTTTTGCTCTTTGGAGACCCACTCTCTGTCTGCTTATCTCTGTGTTGCATGCTTCAGGAAAAGAGAAAACAGACATATGGAGGACTTCAGACTCATTCAAACAAACCTCTTATTTTTTTATGATGTGCATTAGCTGGCATTAGCTTAACCGCTAACTGTGGACATATCTTGCATTATGTTAATAGAAATTTAACACACTCACTTAGTAACCTTTTAACTTTACTATAAAAAGTATTGTTGCATGTAATTTTTAGTGCAGTTCAAATGCAAGAGGTAATGTTGCATAAATAGTTTCATAGGTTGAGGTATATTTCAGTCTGCAGCTGCAGGGCCAACAACACACACACATGTACGCATGCACACACACAAGTAAGTCTCTTTTTCTCTCACATATACTATATCACTTTCTATGTCTCTGAGACAGCTGGTCAGAAAAAAAGCATCAGGTTGAAAGGATTAATAGGCACCAAACTTTTGATGCAGCATTTTCACTTTTTTGTCCCACCCTTTTTGCATTTTAATTTATCTCTATAAGAATCCAGATGTGACCAATAATTGGCTCTAATCACTCGAAGGCAGCTCCATGAGGAAAATGAAAAATGATTGTCTGTTTAGAACTTCTGTTTGGCAAAGTTTTTTTTGTGCTGAAAACACTTACATACTACTCATGTATAAACCATGTGCAGGTATATATGCACATGCCACAAACTTTTTTTGTTTTGGGCATTTGGCTGAAATTTCTTGTCCAGTTTTAACTAGGGTGTATGAAGATGAGCTGAAAAGAAAGCACTGATGCTTAAAAAAGAAAAAGGAAAAAAAAGAACAGAAAAAAAGGCTGAGCTTTTTTTTGTTTGTTTGTTTTTGGCATTTTTGCTTTATTGGATAGTCACAGTGGAGAGAGACAGGAAAAGCAGGGCAGAAAGAGAGGGGATGACATGCAGCAAAGGCACCAGGCAAGAATTGGACCCAGGGTGCCGTGCTCTACACGGTGAACCACCAGGACGCCTGGCTGAGCGTTTCTGAATTAAATAGAAGACGACAGCAGGATGTGATTTAGTGGTGAGAGACGATTTGATAAATTTAAGAGATGAGGTGTAATAAGGAGTGACCCACAATTCCCCTAGCCACTGTTACAAATTCATTTTTTAAACATAGAAACAGAAGAGTTATTACAAATATTGAATGTTTTTAATCAATTCCTTGGGACAACAGTATCTCTAATGAAAAATAATAGCCTAGAAAAAGAACTATGAAAACAAAGTGTGCATAAATTACACAAAATGCAGCCAGTTCATAGCAGCTTTTCTTGCCCTGTAGCTATCTTGCGTGTCTTTTTCAAACATTTTTAAAAAACATTTCATTTCATAATGTCTTCTTAAATGCTTACTCCAGCATCAGACCATAAGCCCTGTGTGATACTGTAGAAAATCTATGCGTGAAAATGTCACTTTGATTTCCAATTATGGAAATGCTATGCCATGTACTGTGAACATTTGAAATAATTGGCCCCAAGCGCCGCTGACATTGTTTCAAAGAGAGACCTGCAGAAACCTTCTCTAAAAGGGGCATTAGTGCCACACTGCTTCACTTCGCTGGTGACCCAACGCTGTAGAATCCTGAGTGAGTCACTTCAATCCAGAACAAATCTCTCTTTCTTGAAAATATAGTTTGAAATTAGTTACAGATAAGCCTTGCAGTTTCAATCTCCTCTGATGTTTTATTAATGTCTGTCTTGGTCTCTGCCTCGCCATATAAACAGTGAAATGATGCCATGCACCCAATCTGCGCTATCAACATTCAAGTCAATATTCGCACGCTGTTCGGTACTCACGCTGGGCCTGGGGACGGTTTCATATAGTATGGCACAGGAACACAATTTCTATTTGCACATCAATGCATATATTTGACTATAGCAACAGCAGACCCACAAGAACTAGTGTTTACACTGACATCATACATGGCGGACCCACTGGAGTCATTATGTCATTTTTCTTCCTTGCTTCAAAATACCCCAGAAGCTGCAGCATCAACAGTTAGCGAATGTATTAATGATGGTTATTTTTGGAAGCGTAACACATAAAGAACACAACAGGACACAGGTAAGACACGATTAAACCCTTCTTTTCAGTTTGTTTACGCCAGCTGCGTATATGAAAGGACTAGGTCAAAACCTACTATATGACTAGACCATATATGTATATTCTGTTCTTAGCGTGCACTAAGTTTAGCTGCCGTTAGCTGCCGTTAATGGCCAAGGATAAAGAAAAAAATGGAAAAGGGGAACAAAAAATGACTGGGAAAGGGGGACAAATAAGTGCACTGAGTGTCAGCGCTCCCCCTCTCCCGGACGGTCCAAAAAGCACAAGCTGATCAGAAAACAAGGAGCCTGCAAACTAAAAGATGAGCAAATATACTCATCAAACAAAGGAAAAGGCCTCTCTCAAGGCCTGGTATTCTCTGCTGTCGTGCTAAATAAAAAAATAAAATGTTCATTTTGAAAGATCAACGGCCAATGAATGGGAAAACTCCAACACACGACAGACCAATGGTGCAGCTTCATCACTCACTGACTTACTCACTCAGGGATGGACAGACATTTGCATTTGCAGGAATCAGATACAGTACATAAGGGTGCAACATTAACACACTTTTACTGTTTCCTAACCGAGAGAAAAATGCAATAACAGTAACACACTCTACCATGACAGCACAACTCCTGCAGAGGATAAAGCTCATAACACAGGATTAGGGGTTTCACTGCCACTGGGGCCTCTCATGCTGAAAATGTACTTGCTCATGGTGCTTAAAGGCACTTTGGACAGTAGATAGTGGAATATGTCCAGTATGTGGCATATGTTATATAATGTGCATGCACATAATGTGATCATTTTTATGCTCTGTGACAGTCTGCAGTAATAATCAGTGGGAGGATGATATCTCCCTCCCCAAATGACTCTCGCCAACTGTCTCTTTGATGTAAAAGAGACAGATGATTAAATTCAACAACCAATAAGCGATATTTAATCAAAGGTCACGCCTCTATATTTTTTACTAAATCATACTGTTTCTGCAACCTTAGCTACTTATGCTTGTTTCTTGGATATGGAAACATCACTTCAAGTACATTTCAACAACTAAACGATTTCACCTATCATTTCCTGTTCCCTTTGCAAACTAACGGCTGTAGAAAACATGATGTCATGGCCTTGGTGAAGTCTTGATCCATCTGAATGGCTGGAGGAGTCTACGATGCCTTAGAAAAGTAAATAAAGGTAAACTCTCATTATGCATCTTCTCACATAATGTCTAAGTGAAATAATGGCTCAAGTTGATAATTATACTGAGATTCCTGAGAACGGAATTAATTCTGATGCATTTTATGTTCAGCAGCCGAAATAAATAAGAGCTGTGGGAGGATGAACCCGACAAGACCAGACTTCAGTAACTGACTGACTAAATACTGTAGCTGACAGGCTGGAGAGACATTGTTTACTATTAGTCAGTATCATATTAATTATAGCAAAGTATGGCACCTTTAAAAACATTTAGAAGGGCATTTTGCATTTGGAAACATGAAGTTTTTAGCTGCAGTGTGTAGTGATTTAAACATGATACTAGAAGCCAAGTCAAGGGCCAATCCAAGCTCGCTCTCTAGATTCCAGCCTCACCAGAATGCTCAGCTTAGTATGATTTTTGCTATCTGTTCATGTGATTTAAACAAAAAGAACACATATCCCATCTATTCTACCGATCAATGTATCATGCCTTTGACATTTTGTTTTCTGGCTCTAACTTTGCCTTTTCTGACCTCAAGCCTTGCCTGACCGATTCAAATAATCTGCACCATATCCCCTTGGCTCAACTCAAATTACACGGCAATGACCGGAGGAACCCAACCCAACACACATACAAACATACCAAGACAAGATAAGCTTTCTTGAAGCGATCTTTGGCTCACATAGAATGACGAACTTGACCTTACTCCACACTGTGAGCTGTGAAAGTCTCTGCAGGCAGCACTCTGGGAGCGTGGATGGGAGAGAGGATGTGAGCTGTGTATTACTTGACATATATATCGATCAAAAAATATACGGTGTTAATCTCAGGACATGGGCTCTGAGAGCTGAAGCCCTTAGAGATCCACTGACACCGGGATGAGGAGACTGTATATAACAAATGTAGTTCTCTGACTGTATGGGCGATATCGTTAAAGCTGTCATTTAAAATCAAACAGGGATTCAGGCCCAAACTTTGTTACTGTTGCGTGATGATTTTATTATTATTTTTTTTTTTTTTTTTACAAATGGAG
>OMLF01049388.1:0-11083 GCA_900302615.1 Holocentrus rufus
AACGGAGGAGGAGGAGGATACTGGAGGTTGTAAGGGGCAGAAAAGTGAGGGCCTGGTGCTGATGAGGAATACTGAGGCTGAGGGTTTGAGTTGGGAGCTGAAGCAGACGGGCCGTCTGCAGGCGGTGACTGTGACGTAGTTTGGGGCTGCACAGGAGGTGCAGGTTGTTGCTGAGGTTGAGGAGGTGAAGGAGTCGTTTTAGGCTGAGGGTTGGGCTGTGGTTCTCCTCCCTTGCTCTCAGAGATTCCTCCAGTGCTGTTCGACCACTTGAAGGACATTTTGGCTTTACTCCCCTCCTGAACGACAGTCTTTTCCTTCCTTGGTCTCTTCTCTTCAGCAAAGTACGCAGACGGAGGAGCGAATTCGGATTCTCGCTCATCCCGACGCCGGCTTTTCCACTCGGTGAACATAAACTCTGGAAGAAGAAATTAAAAAAAAAAGTTATTAAAAAGGAGAGAATTTTATCAAGATTTCAAGAACAGAAGAGCAGTCATAATCTTGACAAGTCTCAACTGCAGTGAAGTTATCTATAGCAGACCTAACTGGAAAATAATCTAATCTGAATCTTAGTAAAACCATCAACACAGTGTGCTGCCAACACAATTATTAGGGGTGTAACAATTTTCTGCTGAAACCAAAAACTGTGATTCTGCAGTCCTCAGCTCACTGAACTGTGAATGTGTGGTGATCCATGATGTTTTTTTGTTTTTGTTTTAATCTAACCACAGTTCTAAAGTTTTGTAGCACAATGCCAAATTACAGTGAGCACATTCGTAATGTCGAGCATTCAACACTGCCTGGGATTAATAAGACATGAAGCTTAATGACTGACTTTTCCACCAGCTGCATACAAAGCCTTTCTGTTGCTGCGTTGCACAACTTTCTGAAAACACCGGCAAAAGCCCCATCCAACTTTTTGTATTGAACTTTTGCTATATGTATAAATTAAAAGAAGAGAAATTGAGAGATTTTCACATGTAGAGAGAAGTTTGTTCAGTTTTTTCAGTGAAACTGTGATACAAACAAAACCAGGTGACTGGTTGGTGACTCCATGCATGTATCTGTGATGCCAAAACATTTGAGTCATCAGGTTTACCTTTGCCCCTGTCCCATTCTCTGACATGGGGAACTCCAGGCTTGGTATCCTTCCTTTCCTGGATCTCCACCTCCACCTTCTTCACTGTACTGACATCTGGGTTCTCTTCTGGTGCAGGCGAGGGCCCGAACAAATCCTCCTCCTCTTCTACAAGAAACAGTTCATAACAATCACTCATCAGCGTTCATGAAAATATTAAATTGCAGTTTACAAGTAACAAACAGTTAACAGCCCCCTGGTGTATTTGATGCAGGGTTGCAGTGGACTCTTTCTAACCTCCAGTTTCCTCCTCGTTCTGGTTTTCTTCAGTGCCATCCATCTTAGCACCCTTCATCTTCCTCTGCCTGACCTTGGCCAGTCGGGCCTGCAGGATGGCCTTCCTCTTGGCCTTCAGGAGTTCCCTCTTGTCACGCTGCTCTGTTGTCTGGATGAGGAGAGATGAAAAAAGAGGGTGAAAAAGAAGATGACAAAAAGAGGCATCGGTGATCTGTTCAGAATCACTTTTATTCACCAAATATTACACGGGCACATGGGGCTGAGAAATATGGACAAAATCAAATAATAAACTATCTTTGACGGAAGACTTTCATATCAATATTGTGACATGTTACAGAATTACAACTGGTGTTTTCAGAGATACATTTACACAGTAGAGATTTTTGATAAACGATCAATAGAGATGTGTTATGATGACCAAGCAGGTAGTGGGTAAAATAGCAATTAACTGAACAGCTAGAGCAGTCAATTAAGTGTTTTACACCTATCCATTCATAAGCCACTCACCTGGTCTCTGAGCATGTCCAGAGTTTCTCGCTGCTTCCTACGCTGCTCACCATCCTGAGAGAACGCGAAGTAGCCCACACCAAGCTCCCTCGCCTCTGTGAACAAAGAGAGGAGAGGTTTTCCAGTGCAAACATTACAAATATGACAACCAGTATGTGCTTGCCAAATTTTGGCAGACAGGTTTTGGACATGCTATGACACCAACCTTGGCCCCTGATATCCTCATAGTGGATTGGTCCGACAGGCTTCTTCATAGCTTCCTCTTCCTCCCTCTCCCATTCCTGCCTCTGCAGCTCTCGACGCATGTCCTCGGATAGTAACGTCTTCTCAGCTGAGGTATTTCTACATGGAGAAACCATATCCAACAGTTGCATTCCCCAGATGGCCAATAAAATCTGGTCTTCTAAGAAGTCATGACCTGCGTCTTCAGCTTCTATTTGTGAAATATTTACCCTTTTCCTTTGAGATTTTGGTCCAGTTTCTGAAATTCTGGCAGGTCTTTCTTCATGCATCTCCGTGATCGTCCTAAAGCATCCACATAGTCCACCCTATAGAGAGAAGCACAGAAGATCAGTGCACTTACACCTAGTAAGTGCCTAGTAAGTAATGTTTTAAATATTAGCATGATATAATTTATCTATTTTAATACTGTAATAGTTGTATAAGAGAACTGCCTTGTTCATTGAATACTCGTTGTGTTGTCTCTATAGTCAAAATATATACAATTTTATTCAGTATGAACTACATATCTATACAAACAATGGGCCTATTCAATAGCTGTAGAGGATTTAAATAAACAGCTAAAAGAAATGCCTTTACTTTACTAAATTCAGTTTATTTGGAGTTGAAATGCTGATCAGACTTTACCATTCCTCATCTGGGGTCTGAGGGGCTGGGACAGGTGACGAGCTGTCTCTTTCTTCATCTTCTCTCTCCTTCTCCCTCTGTGCAAGTGTCTCTCTCTTGTTGTCAATAATCTTCTGGGTGAAATCGACCAGGAACAGCCCCTCTGTCTCTTCATCTGATGCATCACAAGAGATGCAAATACAAAGTCAGATTTGATAAACCACCTGCTTTACATTATGTGCCAAGGACAAAACTGCCCTCTCTATGTACATGCTTGACATTTTCTCTGAGGCAGTGTTCACTTTTAAACATCAGATGATTCATATCACCAACCAGGAAAGTCTCCTTTTGTCATCTGTTCATAGAGTTTGGCTTTTTCCTCCAACTTGCGCCTGTGTGAGGAGACAATTGGCAGTGAGGCAGAGGATTTGGTTAGCACTGTGTTGTGTTGTGTGACAGTGAATCTGTAAGGTGTTGAACTCACCTTGCCGTGTCAAGGCTCCTCTCCTCCTCGGCCACCTGCTCCACATCTTTCTGAGCTCGTGCTGAAACCCCTGTATTCTGTTTGCTCCATATATTTGTTTTCTACCCAGGAACATAAACACAAAACATCCTGGTTTTAGACTGCATCTGTATAGAGCCATGTGAAATGTTACTTTACATTAACCTAAAATACATACCTTGTCTTTACTTTTCAAGCTGAATCCAGCACCAGCATTGTCTTGGCCAAGTTTTTCCTGTTTGAACTGCTCCTGCTTCCTGTACAGTTCAGCTTTAAGGTCTACTAGCTGTAAGAAACAAAACAATACCAATATACTGTTAAAGATCAAAATATATTCCGGCTAAGGTAAACAGTATTTCCTAGCTTAACATTAGCTAACTTGGTACGTTACTGTGTTTATCAAGGCAGGCTGTTTTCGTCATTTAATAAAACGTAATGCGACCATCTAGGATACCAGTGAAATGTTTCAGTAGCTAGCTGACTATGTCACTCACAGATGAAGCGGTCACGTCGAAAGGTTTCTTCTTTTTATCCATGTTTATATCTTGTTAGTGCGGCAATACAGTCAACATTTTCTTCTTCCACTGTTTCATGAGAAGCGACTTCTTCTGTGGTGTTTTGCTCGCTGGTAAAATAATTCTGTATCGCCCTCTAGTGGTTTTGATGAGAATTCCTAAATATCCTGCTCTGCCCTACTGCCTCTTGATCTCTCTGTGGTTCTGATTCAGCCTGTGTCGTTACTTGGGGGCCTGTGGGGTTTGCCTTCAATGTCATGGATTTGAATATTTCACATGGATTGATGTATTCTCCATAAATGTTCTACACACAAGTGAGAAAATATATTTTATTGGTGCCAATTCCACAATGTGTAGTAATCATTTCATACAATTTCATCCCAAAAAGGTGCAACTATATAGGTATTTGTGTTAGGAGGAGTGGGAGTGAGGCACTGGGCAATGGATCAGTATGGCATGTTTTGAGTTAAATGTGTTTGTACTTTGCATTGCAAGATCTTTAAGTAAAATACATAAAAAAGAAGGTGCATTCTCCTGTTTCTACTGTTTCCAGACACAGCTGATCCCTGTTTGCTCGTTAACCACTTGTCTTTAAAGTGGTCTCCTTGATGCTATAGCACCGATCATAGTCTGATGGATTGAAATGGTTGCTTTTTCTTTTGTCACTTCTTATTTTGTGCAGCCCATTCACTTGTACACTTTGGCAACTGTGTTTATTAAATAAGAAGACTTTTGTCTGAACATCAGCTTCACAATGTCTTATTTTTTTAAGTTTTAGTGGCTGTTTTTTCCAGCTTTTTTCCTACTTTCCTACCTGCAACCATTCTGCAGAGTGGACAGATGAAATGTTTAATCACTGAACTGTAAACCAAGTATCGGTTGGCTGGTTAAATATTGAAACCATGGTGTTTCTAACTGGGTATATAGTCATTGGAATTAATTACATGTTCTGGGTAATACTGTTCTATACCTGGAAATAATAGCTCAAATATCCCAGCATTGCAGCAGTCAAGTGTGATAGGTTAGATGAACCCCATTAATCAGCATCTCTATGACAGCGGAGCTATTGTTTCCATCATCCCTTTCTCTTTGTATGGATAAGACCACGATCAGCCAGCCAGCTATCAGGTCACAACACAGCAATGCCTACTCTGTTATCAATCCAAACATTTGAACAGTCCATTGGTGATACAATGATATGGTGAGTCACAGCACTTCTCACATTTCTGTCTAATGCATTACAGACAAGTTGAGAGGAGGAGGATGAAAGGCATATAAAGAGGGCAAGAACCTCCCAAACCAAATACCTTGTTGAGGATTATAAGGTGAGTCTTCATGTAATTTGTTCATTAGGTGCACACAAGATGTCAAACTGCAAGAGGCAGGATAAGATTTGCATTGTAACTTGTTTATCATATTGTGCACCATAGATCTAGCCGTGGAGATCTTCTCGCTCCCCCACCATCATGCCTTTGAAGAGGAACACAACCCTGATGCTGCTGCTGCTGTGCTCTCTGGCCTTGTGGTGTAAGTCGGCCAGCGCAGGCTCCAGCTTCCTCAGCCCGTCTCAGAAACCGCAAGTAAGATGTTTCAAATTTGATCTCATCTTGGCATATAGGTGCCTTTAATACAGCTGAATTTGAATTTTACAGGTTAGGATGAGCTCTGTGTGAAAATATTGGAAGCCAGTGTGGACTACACATGCAGAATAATCTTGACAAGATCTAAATTTGTACGTGTGTATTTTTCTTGGTTGCATTCTTACAAATTGAATATAATAACAAGCATTAACTTGTTCTCCATCATCATGATCAGTGTTATGTAATATATCTTAATGTAATTAATAAAGACTTGTCTGTTTGGCATTTTATACTTTCACATGCAATGCCAATCCTTTTATCATCATTTGCATGTTAATTGACTGATTGACTGGATTACTGCTTGACAACAAGAGATCTCAAACTGAAGGGGTCCAAGTCAGTGATTGTAGCACATATTGTGCTATACACAAGAGCTAAGATGTGGCTCTACCTGTAATATGAAGCTGAGGTTGTTACAAGCATGAAATTCTCTTTATTTTCAAACACAGAACAAAGCGAAGTCTCCTCGAGTCAACCGGCAGGCCATGGGGGAGTTTGATCAACCCAATGAGGGCAACCATATTACAGTGAGTGACAATCACATCGCATAGCAGGCTGCTTTTTCTTCTTAGGCTTTATGAAACCAGAATAAGGATAATCATTCCTTATTTTTGAATAGATCAGTGCCCCCTTTGAGATTGGCATCACCATGAATAAGGAGGACTTTGAGGAGTATGGCGCAGTGCTTCAGAAAGTCCTGCAGCGTCTTCTGGGAGACGCTCCAACAGCAGGTGGCCTTTACTTTTTTTTGTCTGATACAGAGAAATAGGACAGGGACTAAGTCATGCTCCATTTAGTCCATGTAGTAAAACGATCTTGTACTTCCAATCAATTTTTTTTAACATTATGTCTCTTCTCGTTTCAGGGGAACCATCAGAACCTTGAATATCAAGCACAAGAGTTTCCAATTTGCAATTGCAAAGCCTTCCAAAAATGTGCTCTGGATCAGACTGTGATCATTAAAATACTGAAAGCTTTTGTCATTATTCTTCAGACGTCTTAAGACATGCTGGTCTCATCGCTGTCAGTCTATTTTTTTTAACCTTAGTGCTCTTGAAGACACTCTTCCCTGACTGTGGTTACTTGTTACATTAGAATGTATAACAGTGCAGCCAATGTCACTTAATAAATTTAGGAGAGGTTCTTGATTTCCTTTTTATGTTGTTGTTGTAATCAGAATTGTAACATGAGGCCATTCACCAAATTAGATCGTTAAACACTGTTCAGCAAGGGGAAAGCATGTGTGAAAATTATCTTATGAAGGGGATTAAAAATTCAGCTTCTAATTTCATTTGTGCCTCTCACAAAACCCAGTTTATAAATGAGTCACATATTGTCATCTATTTTGATTACTATTTTAATTAGCATTGTACACAAACTTCACTGTAATGTCATAAATTAACTTAATCAGACAACACTAACATTTTAAAATTCCCTACTGGCAACAGATGAATCAAACTGCTCATACTCATATCTGAATTTGGATGTAGTGAAGAACAGTTTGTACCAATTTCTGATTACCTTCAATATTGATATATAGAGAGATTGATAGAGAGAATTAGTCAGGACCACTATAAATATTAAAACCAGAACCTCTGCAAATTGCCTTTCACTTTGGAGACCCAGACATGCCTTGTTAATTAAAAGCTTGAATTGATCTGCTGTCTCTGGGTCTCATCTTTCAGTCTCTTTGTTCTCAGCTGACCTCTGCCTGCAGGCTTCTGAAGTTTCTGCCTGTACACATGTAACCATCAGTGTTTTTATTTTATTCATGGTGAGAACATCAAATTACCAACTCCGAGAATGAGGCCGCAAAACTTCCTGTACAGATCTAGGTCAACTGCAGAGGTGCACAAACACAATACTGGATACATTTGTGTTTGTGAGTGCATCTGTCCCGTGTTCTAACCTTGTAGCCTTTAATAAGTACAGATATATAAAATAAATGTGGACACTCTGACCTACATTCCCGAGTTGATGTAAAACAACCTCTCTAAACACAGCTCTCATCAAAAATCTAGCAAAAAGAGGTAATCCATACACTCTGTCTCTTCTGCCTTGTCAATCTTGATGAATCAGAGGCACCTCTGTCCATTCACTGTTAATTTAATCCTCTCCTCTCTGGTCTGCCTAAAAAATAATAATAATAATAATGTACATTCAAACCACCAAAAAATGTTACCAGAAGGCAATGTTTATCACTCTCAAAATAAAAGCACTCAAGCCAAATGGGTGTGAAGTACTCAGAGGTATAAAAGCAAGCTAATGGGCCCGTCTCGGTGCCACTTCCTGATTCAGTTTGGTAGTGAATCAGCTTTGCTCTAGGCAAACAAAGTGCGCTGCAGAAGATATTTTTGTTTTTCATAGTGCATAATCAATCAGTGATGTCTTTTTACAACGAGAGATGCAGAGAGGCGCACTGTTCCTCAACCACAGCACACACACATCACGGAGCTCTAATGAGGGGAGAAAAGATGTCATTTTAATTAGTACATGAATGGGTACGCTGATGTGAAACGCCTTGTGGATGAATAAAAAGAAACAAAGGCTTTTAATTTGTTTGCACTGTTTCAAACCAAACAATGTCACAAGGACCAGAAAGACAAACATCCAGACAAATCAGAACAAGGGATGTCAAATTGTGGCAACACAGCAAAAATAAAATAAATTCAAATTCAAATCAATGTTAAGCATATTAATTATGACAATTAAGAACAACGATAATCCTTATGTGATATAAACAGATAAAAATAGGGCTTCTATTAGACAATTTGTTTTCAAGTCACTGTTTTTCACTTTTTTTCAGTATGAGATCAATTACTAAATGCTTTGACCATTTTAAAACAAGAGTGTAGATCAACAGGACCACTTCATACTTCTGAAGTCTGCAGAAGGAAGACTGATAAACTAAATCTACAACAAAAAGCCACAAAGTTCCCAAACAAACCACTCTGAACATATAGTTTCTTTTTCTTTTATCAAATTAGACATCTAATATTAACCCTCAAACTCATATGCCATACAGCTGAGTGGTGTTGTGTCGGATGGTGGTCAGGACTGTGGCCATGCTCTCTCCCTTCAGCAGGCTGATCTCCCGCAGGGTGTGGATGCCCATTCCAGGATGGGCAAACTGACAGACACGCTTACCGACCTGGAGAACCAGAGCAAGAGAGAACCAGTGAGAGGGCACAACAGAGACAAGAAGCAATGCATGCTGCACTGCACAGTGTATGGAGAGTTATCAGCCCCTTTGATGAAGACAATGAGCTATAAAGGCTGTAAAAGTGATAGCACAAATATATATAAAAGCTATATTCAATGTTCTGAAAATAAAACCTAGCATTTAGAGGTCATTGCTTGAAAAACGATGTTTCAACCAAGATCAAGACAGGTACAAAACGTCAATCATTTGATGATGGAATTAAAATGTGCGTATGACTATCTGCTGCTTTTGCTTCTTTTCAAAATCTGATCATTTTCATGTCAAAAAACTATTAGTGTTCAGTGTTTCCTCCATACTTTTTGCCAGGTGGAGGAGTGTAAACATTTAGACCAAGACACCAGAAACAGACATTGAAACTCATGATAAAATTATTTTTTGTGGTTGAGCAGCTTTTTAGGGTGACCTACAGAGCCCTTCCAATGGTAACAGCTCCTAGGTACACTGATGATTCAAATAAAGAATTCACTTACAAAAAAAAAAAAGAAGAAGAAGAAGAAACATTTCGCAGATCTTACTATCCTCAAACCAGGATGACATTTATCAATACTTAATTCTGCCTAACTGCAGCAGGAAAATGCCTGTATGTCAGCAATGACATTGGATCTGGAGTGCTGGCTCTTGACTGCTCTTGGGCTTTAAGGGACAAGTTCACTATTTTGGAACCTAGGCCCTATATACAGATTGTTCGGCGTCATCCTTAGACATAAGGACAATCATTTCACCGGTTGCTTCAGTACTGATCCTGATATTGCTGTGCTACAGGCTCCCGCACGGCTACAACAGCAGTCAATTGGGCAATCGTAAATGTCTTTGAAAAACTAAGCTAATGTTGCTTTTCTTAGACAGGAAGCTCAGTGTGTACTCCTACAGATCTCAGAATGTTGTCCTGAAAAAGTACCTGTCTTGGTAGGAAATACGGGGCATCTGTCTCCAGCACAATTCGGTTGAGAGGGATCTTGCGGACAGCTTCTTGGGCCGCTGTGGCACTGGAGTAGGTGATCAGGGCTGTGAACCCCACACACAAGTTGGGGAACTCTGTCAGGAAGGGTTCAATCACTGGATAACTGTTGGTGAAACAGTGCCTACAGCCCAAAGAAACAAATAAGACAATTGCTCACAGATTAATTGAACTGCATAACTAGTTAAGTGGATTTACTTGAAGATCATGAATTTCTCCTCAGACAAGCTAAACAGGAATCTCAATATAACATCAACAACATCTGACGAAGACTTTTTGGTTGATAAAAAGACTTTCTTCCAGTTGAACTTTTATGTCCGGAAGCAGAACAAAACAGCGGGCAGATAGAAAAAAAAAAGGTGTCCGTTCCTTGTTTTCCGTCTGTCTGTGTATTTAAAGATTTCCAACTCCTTCAGCTGCAACAACATGATGTTTTTTAGTCTTAGCATTCCCCATGATAGGGCCTTGGCTTTGTGTTGGACTTCTGAGTATCACACCTGTGGCGCGTCACCTCTAGCCTTTGGAACATGCGCAGAACGCCTCAGCCGACTGTTGTCCAACTGGAGTGTTTACATGTAAATCGATCCTAATACTCATTATCTAGGTGTGTTAGTCTGACGATTTCAGTTGGACTAAAATGTTTACATGACGTTTGTCTGGCTAAAATTGAACTTTGAAAATGACATACTCTCTACTCAAATGAAGATAATTTGTCAGTCTCATAAATAAAGTTGCCTCCACACACACCTGTGAATTTTGTAGTCCCAAGGAACATGCTTCTTCATGATTTCCAGCAGGTCTTCATCTGCATCCCTACAGTGGATCACCAGAGGTTTCTTCATGGCCACAGCCAAGCGCAGCTGACGTTCAAACACCTCCAGAGGGCACCAGAAAAACAATGCATGGACCAGGTCACTGTCTATTTTACTCTGCTATCATTCCATCCAATTACCTACCACAGAATACATTTCTGTCCATAAAACCCTGATCTGCACCTATCTCGTTTAAAATGAACCGTGCTTGGTCTATGAGCCTTAATCCAATCAAATCATGCCAGATTTCACCTTACCTGTTTTTGCTTAAAGGAGTTGGTGGAGTTTTTGTGGGAGTAGTCCAGGCCAATCTCGCCAAAGGCCACAGCTTTTGGATGCCGCATGGCATTCAATATGCTGCGCTCATGGGTATCTGAGTACTCCTTGGCAAAGTGGGGGTGGCACCCAAATGCCCCCCATACCAAGTCTTCAGCCAGCAAACCTTCCCACAATGCCTCCTTCACCATGAGCCGTGGGTTGCAGAAGTCGGCGATGCAGCCATGAAACTCTAGTGGAAAGCTGCACTGATACAGGTTACGAAAGCGGCTAAATGTCCCGCGGTAGCCCAGCTTGCTGTAGAGCATGTCCAGATGACAATGTGTGTCTATGAAACCTGTCTGATGAAGGGATGGGTCACTGGTCCATAAAGGTTCTGTCCCCATAGACATTCTTCTTCTAGGCTTGACACTTTGATTAGATCGGCTGGAG
>OMLF01049388.1:11103-36403 GCA_900302615.1 Holocentrus rufus
GCTGGAGTGGTAAGCCGTGTCACAGCCTGCATCTGAGTACCTGCGGGGGGTTACAGAGTCCAGGCAGGGGTAGAGGGGAGAAAACAGACTGGGGAATAAATGGCGGGTCTTTGGGGTGGATGATATTTCTCTGCTTGAGCGTACAGGCAGAGCAAAAGGGTCTGGTGAGGGGAAGGTAAAGCTGGTGGGGCTACGGTCCGGTGTGGACCCTGGGCCTCCCAGGACCCTGGGCGTCCTGGGAGGATCTTTGTTGGGTGTCTGAGTGCTCACCAGTGAATCTGTGCGGGGCTGCTTTGAGGAAACAAAGACTGTCCTCTGTGACTGTGGCAAAGGCAGCTTGATGTTCTCAGCAGTTGCCTGGGTAACACCAACGGGTTCATTAGCGTATGGAGAGGTGAGAGAGGAAGTTGTGAATCCCTGGGTATTCACTGCACGGCTACTGAAATTTTGGCTGTCAGAGGAGTCGTCGTGAAACTGCATGAACCAGGGCACAGGATCCGGCACATATTCTAGTCCAGGGAGCGAAGAGTCACTGACGTCAGCCTCAGACGGCTTTACTGGAGCACGAAGCTCATCTTGGGAGCCTGACTCATCACACACCGGACCCTCAACATCACTCCACTCAGGGGAATCCTCTCCTTTCAGCACAATACTCTGAAATCAAAATCAAAAAATATCTGGAATAAAAAAAACTCTCTTCAGCTTTAATCCTATTTCTTTTCTTAGCATTTACTCTTTTGTGAATATTTTATTGTCACCTAAACATTGTGTATTGTGTGTAATTTTGGTGACACAGAGGGGGAAACGAATTCTACTGCTGCACTAATTCTAAGCTGCTCTGGATAAAAACATTAGCTTGATTAAAATGTAAACCACAGACAAGAACTAGTAATATATGATATACTATAGGAAATGCTTGAAATTAAATAAGTAAAGAAAATCTCTGTCTGCTAAAAGAAAAAAAAACTGCTTCCCAGGCATTTGTTGGGACTTACCCTCACATCTATTTTATGGTCTGTTTCTGCGTGTTGGGTGTCTGTGTCCACAAAGACCAAGGGGTGGGACCAGGGATTTCCTCCTGGGACAGGAGTGTCGTCCTTGATCTCACACTCAGGCTGGGGTGAGCAGCAGTCAAAGTTCAATACTGTTCCCTCAGTTGGTGCAGAACTGGGCACTTCAGTCATCACTGGTGAAGACTCGGTGGGCAAAGGCGGGCTGCTGTTGGTGCCGTGGATAGTGGGAAAGTGCTTCTCTCCTTCTCTGCCAATGGCTGCAACCAGAGCCTTCATGTAGATAGCCTTTGATCCTTCCTCTGGCGTTCTGTCTTTCCTCTTCAAGACAAAAGTGTGAGATGTAGGAGTTGCTGCTTCCTGACTCTTTCCAGGTTCCATTTTTAATGTGCTCTCCATAGATGTGGCCTGAGGAAAGAACTAATTATAATACCATGGGACAAATAATAGCAGTAATTACTGGTCAATCAGTCCTGCCCATGATAATGTATAAAAGAGAGATCATTTAAAAGTCTAGTCTCCATTGAAGAAAACCTTCTAGATATAACACTGCCCAACACACAGTCATCTTGGACAGTGGTGCTTTCCAAGTTATCATAGATAATATAACACACAGTAAGTAAACATTTACCTCAGGAGAGGTGAGTTCTTCAAACCGTTTCCTGGAGAGCTTCCTCATTTTGGTTTTTCCTATGGAAGGACCGCTGCTTCCAAGCACTTCTGCTTTTCTCTTGGGAGTGTCCAGGCTGAGTGCTCCAAGACCAGTAGATCCAGTGGAATCATTAAGTTCAGGGGATGGAGTCTTTAAGTCTTCAGCATGTGACATGTTGCAGCGAGTAGGTGTGCATAAACCAGCATTGTTGCCCCCAAAATTTGTGGAGGAATTAGCTGCAGTTCGTAACCACTGAAACTTCACCTTCCCTCGCTTCCTGTCCATGTCAGGGACCCTAAGAAACTAAAAAATCAGAGAATCAGTGAGCAGGTCTGCAGAAAGCCTTCTGAAAACCAGGTAGCTGAGTAGTCCTTAATAAAAAAAAAATGTGACATTGACTTTCTATACCACTACAATGTTTAAATTTTACAGTTTAATTTACTCACAGTTCGTTTTGCAAGACATGGCCAGTGAATATCCTGGCTATGTCGAACAAACCGTGTTACTTATATCAGTCTTAACTCCAACTGCACATCTACAAACTGAGTGGATTACTGGGAGAACCATTATGTACCAAACTGTACTTGTTTTCAGTAATGCAAGTCACTTTTTAAAATAGCTCCTCGGCTGCTCTTTCTCCTAAGACCAAAACTTGAAATTGCAGTGTACTAGGTGCTGATTTTTTTAAAACTTTTATTGCAGTAAAATACCAGAAATTTTAGCAAACAGTGTGAATACATTTACAAATGTAGTGATAGTGGATCAGACATGTGGAAACTAAAAAGCGGCCTGAAAAAATGTCTGGTTTTGTTAGCAAGTTATGCACAGCGTGTTTGCAGTAAAGCAAGTGAGTAACTTACTAAACGCCAGTATTCTCCCAGCGGTTTTTAACCGTTAACGTTAGTTAGGTATCAGGGCTTGGCTGAGACAAACCAAAACCACAGCCGTTGGCTAAGATTAGCTTAGCTAAGATTTTAATGTTATTTTCTAATTTGATTTTAATGTTAAAATGTTTGGGACGCTTATTGGCCGGCTGGCTATCATAAACTGAGTTATCTGTTTTCTTAATGTGATTAAGCAATCACTCACAGCCTTGTAATCAGCATCCAACCATGACAATTCAAAATTAGCACTCTAGCTAGCTAAAGTTAACGCCAACGTTAATTCATTTTCAGTTTGGCCTCTTCTCACATTGTTGTAAAGACAAGTTTTTGCATAACAAAGACAGTTATTTGTCCAGGTAACGTTAACAAAGCTCATGAACACTGTGCTTTGTTATGACTACATATCTGGTCGTCAAACGTGTGGTGCAGCAGGTGAATTGAGTTTTTACCTTTTTCAAGTTGAACTTCGAAGAAAATGCAAGCGATAAGTCCGCGTCACACCACCGCTTGTCAATGGAGTACTGTGTCCTCGTATCCGCTTTGATTCAGCTCGTTGCACTATTTGTTGTCCCCCAAAAATCAGAGCAACTAGCTAGACTGGATGAAAGGGCTTTCATGTTAGGTTGATTTTAATTTGCCGGTTTAGTTTTAATTTGGTGCCTTGTCAAAAGCTAACAGACATGACGGCTGACACTAGATGGCGCTGCAGTTCCTTGATCAATTGATCATTGATCAATTAATTTCTGACCTTTTTGGCACTGAGCTGTATTTTCTAAGGATGAGCAAATTACGTTTACAAAACAGTATATGAGATATAGACATGCCATAGTTTCTGTAAGATAGCATCATTAAGAAGAGTATGTCTAAAGCCCCTCTCAACCAAAGGAACCAAGGTTTTCAGAAAAAAGCAGGCAAGTCATGGCAGCAAAATAGGCCTGGTAGGCTAAGTCAGGAGTTCCCACAGATATGTAGAGTTGAGGAAGCAATAAGCTTCAAATTGCACGACCTTCAAATAAAATGCTTAACACGCTTAAGTAAATTTATTAGCAAATTTACATGTGAAAACCAGAAACAACCTGTCACTGCTGCATCTTTTCCTTACAGGTCACCTAAGAACTAACTTAAAACGGTTTTTGCTAGTGCCATCATAGCTCAGTGATAATGTCATACTTTATTAAAAATTTTCATTTCACCACCCCACATAATGGAACTATATGTGAATCCTGAATCCAAATAACCAATAAATAAATAAATAAATAAAGACAAAAATCTTAAATTCAACCGTTTTCCCTCAGAGTCTTGGTAATCCTAGAGAAGTCTTGTAGGTTCCAAAGCTGTACCCATTACCTAGAGAAGTAATGGCAATACATCAGTCAAAGTTAACATCATTTCAAGGGAAAGCAACTTTTACACACTACAAGCATACCCCTGTAAAATATTAAATCTCAGGAGTATATATTTTGAAATGTTTGCACTTATATGGCATGCCAAAGATTTTTCATTTCATTTCATTTATTCCAAAGAATACTGACACAGCTATTATTTAGACATCGTGGAGTGCATTCTATACTGTATGTGGGGAAAGAAAGTCAGAATTGGCCATCTAATGGCTGACATTTTGGTACCAGCCATTATATTCTCATTCACTTAATGCACTTTACACCACCATAATATGATTGAGGCTCTAAGGTGCCGAGAGCAGTGCAAGATGAATGAGGATTTAGATGAAATCCAAAAGCCTGTCCTACTGCTCAGAAGAATATGGAAACAGCATGCACCTAATCAGACATGGGGATGTAAAGCAAGGAAGGATTTCTCTTGAGCCCCGGTGACGTTCTCCACATATAAGCTGCAAAACATAAAGGTTGCATGTGTAATGGAAAGGCTGAGCAGCAGGGTCTGTAATGAAAGAGGTTTTAGAGGATGGCTCTCACTGCCATGCCAAGCCTTGAGTACAGATTACGTAAGCTGCTGGCTTCCATTGCATCTACAAGAGTCTGAGCTTGCGTCAGTACTTACATGTCGGGGTCTTCTTCTCCATAAGCCAGTAGCAGAAGCCCCTCTTGGCGCGGTCATTGTACACATTTCTGTATTGGGGCATGTTTTGAGGTGAGGGCCTTGTTTTTGGAGCATCATGGTGCATACCTGGAGAAGAAGATATAACTGTGCTAGAGCAGGAAAGATGATACTACCAAATATTTCAACAAGTCCTGTTAAATGTGTCATAAGAGTAAGTTTTGACTGAAAATGTAAGCCCTAATCCTCTAGGAAGTGAGGAGGACAGCCTGTATACCTTGCACCATGGAGGGAAAAGGAGTCTCAGTTCTGTCCCGAGTCAGAGGAGGTAAAGGACCACTGCTTGTCTGGTTTACTGCACCTTGATCTGACTGATACACTAGAGCATCTAATAAAGAAAGTAAAAGAAAGACGAGATTGGACCACCGGCATAGATGATGTTATATTAGGGGAGATTCTTGCCCTCATCTCTAGCATTGACAATTCTCAAAATAAAGCTTATTCTACTCTTGTTTTCATCATTAGGTGTCCTGACTAAGATAGCACACTAAATTCCCAAAATGAAAAATGTAAAGTACCAATTTGTACAACTAATTTTGGTGAGAGTGTGTACCATTTACATCCTTTTGATCTCCATAGATGTGGCTGTTCCAAACTCCCCATTACAGTCAACTACTCAACCTAAAGAGTGAAATGTTTTAGACATAGAAACTAGGTCTGTGACTTGGGATTTCCTTGTCTGTTCTCGTCTGCTATACTCAAGTGTGAGAAAGAATTGATACTGCACAATGAGCCTTGACACAGATTGGCTGGCTTGATTTCTTTTCTTTGATTTCTTTGAGTGTCCATATCATCCAAAAGAGTTTAAGCAGCTTCTTTTCAGAGCACATGAGGATTAATAAAAAGCTCAGCTGGTGCTCCAGCATGACTTCCTCTCCTATTTGATTAATATCTCATACAAACCAGGTAAATATGGTGCATTATGCTGGCAAAACCCAAAGGTTATGACTGTATAATCGTATTTACTATCGTTTGCCTCTTTTATCATTTTCAAGGAATGGCACAGTACATTTTCATCTCTTAATCTTGATTATCACACCATTTTCACAAACCTTTGTCCTTCAACAAGGCAGCTGGAAGTGAACCGAGATAAGTTGGTACCTAGGTGGAAATGATAACCATGTATAATATTACAATAGTTGCTAATGTTTTTGTAATTAATTAATCAAAAAGGACAGCAAAAATTCCACATATTAACCTGTAAGGAGAAAGGATTGTTTTTTACTTCTCACATCTATTTTCTTACCATTGTTTTCATTTTGGCCCAGTGGTCTGTGTGGAGATGTGGAAACATTACTGGATGACTTCTTGGCCAAAAAGTCATGCTGGTGAAGAATATGGACAGACCCTGAATGTTAACATCATTTCTTCAACTTTTGCATGCACATTATTGATGTCCAGCAACCTAAACAAATGCACATGTATGTAAGGAAAAGAAGCTTGTGTTGGTAGCAGGGAACTCACTGCTGTTGTCTGAAAGGACTCGACTCCCAGCTTTTTTCCTTTTCCTTTGCCTGCATGTTGCTGCTACGCTCAGCTGGTCTCACACAGGAAAGAATACATTGTGTTTCTTTGTTGCTTAGCAACAGGTTGAGTAACAGTATCCCCTCTGTTGTGATACTAAAGCTAGAAACAATTTCAGGCTGTCACCTGACAAAGAGGTGCTCATTCTTGTGTAGTGTCTCTGTTTTTTTGACCACACACGTATACATATACACAAAGATTTTCTCAGTGGAAGTTTGCATATTATGTGCAATATTTACCATATACAAAAGCCTGCTATGATTAAGTATTTTTCACATTTTGCCATGACAACATGAGCTACAAATGAATCATTACATGGCTTTAAAAATTGAAATTTTGTTACTTTGTTGTATGCTATTAAAAAGAAAGTTTAGCAAGGAGGGACACTATTTCTAATCATGTAAGAAATAATTTGAGTGCTGGAATTAAGTAGTATTCACCCTCTAAGTGCTTGACATCAACAAATATAACTTTTTTGATGATAAACAAGGTATGAATTTATCGTTAATATGATATATTAAATGCACTCCCCAGTGCATTACAAAGTCAGTTGAGCCTGCAGTATCAGTGCGGATAATTTTTATGTTGGTTGTGCTCTCCCTTTCTTTAGGTTGGCTCCTGTGTGTGTGACTCTCTGTGTATTCATCATGTAAAGTGAGTGGTTTGGTCGGTCAGGTATCATCTATAGAGTAGAAATATTATAACAATGTATGTATACACACACACACGCACGCCTCCCCAAATTGAAAAGGTGTTTCTAACCGAAATTTTGGATTTGTAGAAATAAATACATGCTGGTGGTATTTCATTAAATCAGACACAGTTTAGTCAGGAGGTTTCAAGCAGGCTGTAGTCCACTGGTCTCTGCAGAAAAGTTCATTACACTCTCCAGAAACAGGTCAGACCATTAAAACTGGGCTGGTATTGACTCAGCATGTTGCCACTTCATGCAATCTGCCACTGTTGTTGTTGATGCTGATGACTGACAAATAAACTTGGTAAAACTGCTGCTTGCTTCTTTCTGGCTGGTAGAGCTAAACAAGATGCTTTGTTGCTAAGGCTACATTGCATGCTATGAGAATTCTCACCAAAATTAACAGTTTAACCAATAACATGTGACCCTGACTGAACTAACAATAATGCAATAGCTGATTAAATATAGCATTGAAAAAAAGTGAAAATGATTTTGAATGGTGTGATTTTCCTTCATCAAACCAAATAAACGCTAAGCCTTATCAATTGCATCTGCAACTGTATACTGAGACTAAGTTGCAAAACAAACACAAATCAAACATCTGCCACTTTGTGGAATTAACTACAATATCAGCCTAACAAATATGAAGAGTTTATCACTTGTTTCCTTCTTTATAGATTGTTTCTGCCATCTTGTATAATCACAAAACTGTCATCAATAAATCATGTGAAATGTCCATCAAAATGTTTAGTGAACCCTTCATTATGTTACATTTTCATTAGCCATTAAACTAATAACTAAGGAAGGAGCAGAAAAATGAGCAACTCTACATATTATTTACGATTTTGAGCTGAGGGGAGCCTTACATGTTTTTTATGCATGGGACATAAAAAAATGATTAACCTTTTGTCAAGCATTTAAATGGTACAAACACAAATAACAGGTTCAATTACTTCAACTCAGGGCTGACCAAAAGACAAAAATATGCTTTATTTATATAGAACTCAAACAGTCACAAAGTGCTTCACAAATATACAATGAAAACCACTGAGTTATTAGCGACAAGTGGCTTTGGAAAAGAAATCACAAAAGCAAAAGAATAAAAAGGAAAAAATCGAAAACAAAAACTGCATGATGGTGACGACTCTGACTTTTATCAGCCGAAGCTCCTCTGACAGAATGTTTTACAACCTTACAACCCAAAACTGTAAAGACAAGGTTATTTTGTGTTTTGACTTCAGAAGAGTGAGAAGGGCCTTTCCTGAGGAGTTCAGGCTGTGGTCATTAAATGAAATGATATGAATGAAATGTAATGAATGACCTGCAGAGGACTGGTGTGTTTGAGGTGCCTCTACAGATACACTGGGAACCTATGGCTGTAATGAATCCACACAAATGACTACCAAATACCTTAATAATGGTAGAGCGTTACAATGAAGTCATTAAGGAATCAACTTGTGAGGAAGTTAGAATAGAACAGAGCCCACATATTAATGGCTCGTTTATTTTCCTATGAAATACAGTTGGCAAGAAGCGGAATTTTTTTGTACAGTCACAGTTTAGCAATGTATAACAATGGCCATTATATTCTGCATTTACCAAATCTGCACTCACCAGAGTGACTAACCTGGAAATACTTTATTTATTATTTCAATTTTATATGCCATAATAAACAAAAGGGCGCTGATGATTGCTGAACATTTAAGTCTTGGTTAATGTGACAAGCTTGCTTTCTTCTGGGTGGGAGAATAAAACAAGATGATTTGTTGCAACAGCTATGCACATAATAGAGTATGAGTTGCCTGACCTTACAAGAGGCATTCCCAAAATATATAAAAACTGATTATATATCTCTCTGAAATTCCTTAGCTAACTACAGTACATGTAACTATAGATTTCCCAGAGGAAGGTAGTCTATTCAGATTATTTTGTTCTGTCAAATCTACACCTCCAAGTATTGAAGAGAGAAATCAATTATTACACTGTATCCGTGACAAAAACATTACTGCAAGATCTGACTTGAGTAATTTACCTTGTAGACATTTTCAGGGAGTTAACATTTGACAGAGTGACATCAGTAGTATATAGCACAGCCACACAGGCATTGTACAATATAAATCTTTCACAACAATTTTAAGAAAACAAAATTTTTCCGCCCAAATTCTGTCATTACAAGACACCAAAATGGCTTTTGCTGAATGGTAAAAACTCCATAAAAATATGGTTGTGTGAAGGAGGAAGGCATTTTCCAAAGTCAGAAATTGATTATAAGCAAATAGCTGATCAAAACAGTCTATTTCAGCTTTGCACTTTTCTGAGCCCTTACAGCAGCTGATGATTTATCCCAGATTTAACCAAAGGACACTTATGTTGTTCTTCAGCTATTCTGACGTCTTTGTTTACTAAGAGTGTGTGACACAACATCACATATCCATATTGCTCAGTGTTATGCATCATGCCTCCTGGCTTTGCATCCTCTCCAGCAGGTGCTGCTCCACTCGCTGGTTCACACGTCGGAGATCTTTCAACACACTGGGCTTGTCTTCCAGCTCCTCATGGAGACACAACCCTATTTCCAACTTCCTGTAGTCTTCTGGCCGTACCAGACGCCGAACAACCTGGAGAGCACGCTCCTTGAGGCTTAAAACTGTAAATGATACACAAAAGCCTGTCAAATGTTTGAAACAGGTTCACACAAAGACCACTTTCCCAATTATTTTTTTTTCTTTACTGGGGCAGGAGCGAAGGTGTGTATGTAGTGGGCATGTTACCTTGCTGAGATTGTACAGTCTATAGATGTGTATTTCAAACACCACTAGACAAATGGACTCTTGTTTGAATTACCTGTAATTCACCTGATCGCTCATAATGACAGTATACAATGTTCTTATCTCACCTGGTAAGGTTATACTGGCAAATGTAGCATGTCCTCCCTCTGCTGGCTTGGGAAGGAACAGCTCTTTACAGTTGACTCTCAGAGGCTCATCAGTCTCTGCATCTCTGAACATCCACGGGTGGCCTAGGAAGGACATACACAAACATATTTATATTCATTACCTACTCGTGGGGACATTGTATGCTTTTATTCTCTGACCCATATTATGCACACCCTAACGCTGAATGCCCGTATTCGAGGACCAAAAAAATACCTAGCGTTTTAAGATACTGTGTAGCACAAGAATCTAACGCAAAGACACTCCTAAACAAAGTTTGGCACAGGCAATATTAATGTGAAAAGCTGATTTACCAACGAAAGTTGTCATTTTGCGCCCCGTTCCTGGCTGTAGATTGTCATAAGCCCGAGGTTCTCCGCGGAAATCAATCCATATTGGTCGTACGACACGGGGACTTCGGTTACAGAACACGGCATGAATCGGTATTAGACTGTTCAGGGACCGAACCAAGGGAAGCGGCTGCTCTCCTTCTTCAGCGTCTTGAGGCATTGTGCTGTTTGTTCTAACTTTTGGTGTAACGATACTGAGATTGCCCAGCCAGCTAACACCTTGCTAGCAAGCTATCCATCTGTGTTATGGCTAACGCTGAGGCTGAAAACGTGAGCAAGAGTTTTCGTGTATCGACTTAATGGCATCCGTTAGTTGGTCTAACAAGATAAAGTCATTTTAAAAGCATCGCTAACAAGTATTTCAAAAAGAGTTCGGGAGAAAAGTAGATTTCTTAACACATCGGTGAAATCGACACCTCCGTCCTCACAGCTACTTTGTTTACACTCCCTCTTCCGGTTGGGGGTTCTGCAACGTCAAAGGATTCTGCGCCTTGATTGGTCGAAAGACGCATGACGACATCTCGACCTTACAGTAGAGGAGGTGTGGAACATGCACATATGTAATTACAAAAAGATGGAAAGTAAAGCTATTCTGCTATTCTCTACTAAGCAATTTCTCATCTAAGAATTATGTCTCACCTTACATTAGTAAACTGATGATAGGCCAACTTCCTTCTGTTGTGTCAGACTCAGAAAGTTGATAGTCTGAAGGCCTGCAGGGCATTTCAAAAAGAGTCACTTTTGACACTGGACTGATTCATAGTGACAAGAACAAATTAGACCAGCAGCAAGGAATTCAGAGCTGTCATTAACTGTTAATTTGTTGATTGTTAATTTGCTACTTTAAAAAGTGATTAGTCGTCTAGGCTAATAAGGCTACCACAGAAGTGTCTAGGTGGATTTCCTTAAATAATATTGAATTTGGGCCTCTATAGGAAGGCTAATCCTGGACTGTGGCACAAGGGGTAGAAACATCATATTCTGTGTATTTGATAAATGAACAGTTGGAGTTATTTAATGACCAGGAATGCTTTTTTTCCACCTGCAAATCGTAAGAGATTAATGACATGCATCACGGTGCTGTGTTGCTCCACCCAGCTTCATTCTCACATATAAGCTAAAAGAGCGGTGAGACCCTGGCACCCGCCTATCTACAGGGACTATTACAAACCTCAAATTGTTCACACCAGCAGGACTCAGTAAGATCTTTTAATTCATCGTCACTTGCACAGTTTTGTTTTGTAACTTGTTTCATTCTAAAATGAGTTTAAAATGATGCATGGACGGATGAAGCCCACTTGTAATTATTTAAGAAAGAATAAAGTATAATGTAATATTAAGCCATGGAGAAATTTGCTAAAAAAAAATTATGGAAAAACAGTTTGGCTTAACTTTTTGGAATTGTTCTTTATCAATGGGTGTCAAACCTCTTCTTTAAAGTAAAAAGTGTTGAAATGAAAGTCTTAAATGTGACAAACTTTCAGACACGCGGTTCTGTTAAAAATAGCATATAGCTTTCTGGACCTTAACAAACTTGTCATTATAAACTGGTAAGTTTCGCACGATTATCTGTCCATTTCTTCTCCCAACAGCACGCTTTTCGGCAGGTGGCAAGTCCGACTGCTCATCATTATCAAAAAATAACGATGCGCCCTTTCAATGACAGTAACTTAAGCACGGGGATGGGTGCGGAAGATGTGGCGAGGGATGAGAGCCTGGCCAGGGTGGAGATCGCGTTGCTCAGTGTTATCTTCGTCAGTGCCGCCATCCTCAACTCTGGTTTGTTGCTTGTCCTCTGGAAGCAGCGCAAGCAGATGTCCAGAATGCGCGTTTTCGTTTTCCACCTCTGCCTGGCGGACCTGGTGGTCGCTTTCTTCCAGGTGTGCCCGCAGCTCATGTGGGACATCACAGACAGGTTCGTCGGACCAGACCTGGTGTGCCGCCTCGTGAAGTACCTACAAGTTCTCGGCATGTTTTCCTCAACTTACATGATTGTGGTGATGACCATCGACCGATACCAAGCCATATGCAACCCGATGGTGAAGTTCCAGCGGAGACGCGCACGACTGAACATCCCGGTGTGCGTCGCATGGGGGATTTCAGTGCTGGGCAGCTTGCCGCAACTTTTTATTTTTTCACGCGTCGAGGTTGCACCCGGGGTGTTTGACTGCTGGGCGAAATTCGTACAGCCATGGGGTCTGAAGGCTTACATTACCTGGACCACGCTGGTCATTTTTGTTTTCCCTATAATCACAGTGGTTGCTTGCCAAGTGCGCATCTGTCGAGCTATCCAGATGAATCTTTACCTAAAAACGCACCAGGAAGGCAGCGCCGGAGTGGCTTTCCCTCTGCCCTCAAGAGCCAGCAGTGTGGCCGGGATGTCAAAGGCCAGAATCAGGACGGTGAAGATGACTGTGGTCATAGTGTTTGCTTATATTATCTGTTGGGCTCCCTTCTTCACCGTACAGCTTTGGTCCGTTTGGGACACACACGCGCCAAAAGAAAGTAAGTTACACAGGAAGCTTTTGTGGCCAATTGAGCGGAAAAAAATCCGCTGTGATGTGCTCTTTTTGGTGTCGCTTCTTTTGGTTTACTGTCCAAAATATGTGTAACGCATGCATGAGCTCACAGCTTCCACTTAAACTGCGTATTTACGCACAAGGGCAGGGATACATAATGTGTGGTAAGGGAGCATTTTTCTGACACTTTACTCTTGTTAATCTCGTTCCAGCTGCGACGTTCGCCATCCTGATGCTGCTGGCCAGTCTGAACAGCTGCGCGAACCCCTGCATTTACCTGCTTTTCAGCGACCAGTTTCCCAAGAAACTAATGACAATCCTGTGCCAAAGGCGGCCTGATTGTAAGGACTCGCTGAATGACGAGGCGACGGTGGTCAGTTCATTATTCATGAGCTCCAAAGGTAACTCTGACTCCAAATGAAGGTCTCACCTACGGAAAAGTAACTGTATGAAAAGGTATGGGGAAATGGTGCGCAGATGAGACGGGCTGCTTCCAAACCGATCATGCTCTATGCATTTTATGCATTTTGTTCCTCTCAAGATCACGATGAAGCTGTGTCAAATGTCCATGTGAGTCTTAGAAGCACTCACACAAATGCGCTTCAGGACCTGGGAGAGCATGATGACAAAAGCAAAACCTAGACTTTTGCTGGATTGAAAGGCAAATGCTCCTTGGGTAAGAAACATCAAGAAACACCATAGCACTGTAAACTGTCCGGTGGTTTCTGAAGTTGACAATAGTTTGGTTAGTTTTCCCCTCATCAGCGTAAAGGGTTTGTCAGAAGTGTCCTACATGTTGCTTCATGTATTGCATTAATTACAGATCCTGATGACATTCCTTGATATCCCAAATTTATTATTAACCTTGAACTTAATATCAGAAGCTGAGTTTGGAATAAAGTAATCTTATAACTCTGAAACTGGATGAATAAAGAATCAAACAAATAAAGATGAAACATTCCTGTTCTTTACTATTCCAGTTAAAGAGTCAAAGAATTATCGTTTAATTGCCTTTGAGTATGAGTTGAGCTCTGACTCCTTAGTGTACAAAATCATCTTGTACTTTTCTTTGCTCCCCCTAAATTAAACCCTTTAACAAACAGTGAGACGAAGCACATCTCGACACTGCTCTAACTTTATCCAGCAGTGTGAGCTGAACCCTAAAACACAGTTGTATGTTACTCAGAATAAACATGAAATGAAACACATGATATTTTTAAAATTGTGAATAGGTGCTGCTTTTATGGATGTACTCTGTGGTGAAAAACTGTTCTGTTCAGTCTCAAGTGTGTCATTCTGTCATTCTGCCAACTTGTAAAACATTGTGTTTTGTGCTTTGACCAACTATAGAAACTGTAATAAAGTATTCTCACAACTGTTTTGCCTTTAACTTGTGTTTGTGACTTGTATTCATGAAAAAACACCAAATGAAAAGGTCTTTATGACCATTACAAGACTATACACATACATTTGCATCAAGCCACCTGAGGTCAGTGTGTAGTTGTTTCTCAAGCAGATTTTCCTTCACTATTACCATCCATGGTACGAAGAGATGATGAAAGAGGGCCATTTCATCTGCCACTGGGGGAATCTTTTTGGTGATTAATTTTTTTCTTTTAATACTTTATTGGGTGGTATGTAGTGGATAAAGACAGGAAATGGGGGAGATTGTGGTTATGACGTTTGACGAAGATCATGAGCCATGATATGGGATATTTCGTATGTCACTGGTCTGCTGATCTACACACAGGATGACAGACAAAATATTTTCTAACACATTTAAAATTGTCACGCTAAAGGAATAGCACCACAAAGGCCAGAGGTGTGTTATTAGGTAATGTACAGGTGATGAGTCCCATCTCATCTACACCAAGGTGCACACACACACACACACACACAGATCCGCACAAAGGGTATATACAATGCAAATTGGGATAAAATTGCTTTTACTAAGCTTTGGACATTAATTCTGTGTTAAAATTTTCTCACTGGCAAACTTATGCATCACCACTAGAGGACCTTCAAAAATTATTCAGAAATGACTCTGCTACACGGATGGACATTTTCCATCGTTTAAATTAGGGGGCTTCAGTCTGAATTCTGCAGTCTACCTCTTTTCCGGAGTTGATACAGCAGAGTTGTCAAATTGACCACACTGGTCTCACCCTAGAACAATTATTATCCTTGCAAGCCGTTCCTATTTGCTTTGTCTTACTTCACTGGTAATGTACCCAGATGTAGCACTGCCGTCATGACCCATCCAGCTGATCAGAAAGAGAGGGGAAACAAACATTTTGGCCACATTAGAGCCAGGCCATTAGCGCTCTGTTGCCTGTGTAATAACAGTCGCTATAGAGACTGCAGAAAGGTTTTGTTAGTATCACTATAGCAGCCACAATGATGCCAGTTTTGGCAGGGAATTTTGATATGGCAGAAAGCCATGACCTTCAAGGTCAATATCTGATGTTTCTGATTAGCCTTGACCTTAATCCAGAGGTTCTGTATTGTTATTACTGACCTTCTCATTTTGTTATTGTAGATCTTACAGCATGTCACCTGTTTCAAGTACTATTTTTGATTTGTTTCTTAATAGGGCTTCATGACATTATTATGCTTATAATCAAACACATACAAATGAAAATAATCAGGATATCAGTGCTATGCAACATTTTGAGGCAATGTAATAGAGAAATTTTACTGACTAATACCAAAAACATTTCAATCAATCTCCCTTTGTCAATTCTCCTTTTGGTTGCCCCCTGACATCATGAGTTCATGGTGACTACATAACAATACTCCTGGATCTGGGGGGCCATGCAAACCACATCTGTTATGTACCATTTCTGCTGGAGACAGTGTAGCCTGTCACCATTGCATTAAATTGTAGTGCAGTAGCTGAACTGCTGTTTTCTCATAAATGCAGCAAAATCAAGCGAATCACGGTTGAAATTCTTGAAAGGTGCATGTTGTGCACAGAATTTGAGAAAGATTGTATTTTTATCCACTGTAGGCATTTCTGTTCCTGCAGTAATTAGCTGTAATTAGCATTAGATTTAACATGGTTGAGGTGGTCAAGTTGGCCATGACTGCTGCACATCTACAGAGAGTGGGGAGTGGGGTGTCGGAGCTTTTGTGCTTGGAGATGCACCCCTCACAAAAGCAAAAACATGTTGCATGTAAATTTGTATAATCCATCCACAAAATACACAGACAAATTTGGTTTTCTACTTTCAAGAACACTATTGTCCCTGTCCATCTTTTGGGTCATATTTCACCATGTATTTTCCACTTTATATCAAAAGGGTTGGGTAGCAAATAGTTGTCTTTTATCTCTGATAATATGCCTGTTCACTTCTGCAGCCGCTCCACTCAAAGCCTCATTCACACTCTTGCACAGTCACCAGTGGTTAGAGATATCCAGGAGAGAGCTATGGCACCTGCCATGATGGCTAACAGTGCCTTTTTCAAGTGGAGGTGGCAGTCCTTTTAACATTACTTTTTCATTTTGGCAGTAAAAAATAAGAGACAAAAACAAAAGGAAGGGAGCTCAAATGGGATTCAGTCTTGAGTGCTGGTCAGAGGTTGACATTTTAACTACTCACACACTAGGAATGACATTCAATCTAATTTCTAATTCATCATATCTTATATCCTATGTACATTAGCAGAAAGATGTGTCTTAGAGTTGATGAGTCGTGATGACCACATGACTTGGTGCAGTCATGGAGTGCAGACTAGAACAGGAAGTCAGTTACTCATGTGAAGAACACAGCACCTTCTCCATATACACTCACTCATTTCACTTCATCTTCATGTCGTCTTCAGAGCAGCACACACTACTCTTTGCCTGATCAAAATAAGTAGGTGCTTATCTCCCTATATATGTGGATAAATGGTGCATTATCTTATTTCCAGAAACCCTTCACTGTAATTAAACTGACAAGAACATTACATGAGCCCAAAGACTTGTATCAAGCTACCGTCTGGCACCACTCATAGCATGCATCATAATTGAGAATAATAAGCTCTATTATGTGTTTCCATACCTGTGTTCACGTGTATGAATATAGCAACAAGTACAAAATATCACCAGTTTTGCACACACAAAAAAAGACATAAAAGGCCACAGGGGCCACAAGAGGAGGAGGGAAAAAGTATAAACTAAGAACTGTACTTGGCACAAATTTTTGATCGTTAACTTGATGAGGAAGACAGTAAGAATACTGAAAGACAGAATGATGGTCTATGGGAGAGCTGGATGAAAGATTATCAAAATCACAGACTAATAATGAATATTTAAGTTGAACTTGAACACACTATACCACACTTTCAAAGAACAAGTAACTAGACCAGAGAGAGAATTTAGGGCAAAGAGGCACAAAAAAACTGCAGAAGCGACATTATCAGTTGTTTATCTTTTTGGGCTCAGACGTGATGTCATGTCTTTTGCATATGCCAATTGAGTCACTTTCAGTAATTGCTCCTCTGTGAGGGCCCCTCACGTCCGTCTCCACAGGCATGCTGAGAACTTGATTTCCCTCACAACAAACACCACGCCACCCACTCAGTCACTCATTAGCCCCGCACTGTGTGAGCATACAAAATATCTGCCTTTTCTCCCAGGAAAGACATCAAGTTAAACTGTGCTGATAAACAAACACAGAGCCGAAGGACATAGAGTCTCATATGCGGACACACGCAACCAGTCTAGGCACGCGTTAATTTATCTGTAGAAGTGAACATTAGCAATTATGAGAAGGCAGATTATCATAGACCCATTCATCTCCCCAGCAAGGTCTGACGTTTTACACCTAAGCGCTTGCCTCTTGTCTGAATGATCACATTTCTGTCTGTTGTTGTAGCCTGAATGGCTAAAACTGTATAAAGCTGACTGCAGGTTGTTTCTGAGACACTGGAACTCCTCCAATACCCTAAATAGAGGTAATATAATAGACCTTTTTCACAGCTGCCATTTTGACATGAAAAAGTAGGTAAACACAGGTGTTACTAATCACATTAAGGTTCCATTCTATTTAGGTACAGAACCTTAATTAATGTGATTTTTAACACCTGTGTTCACCTACTATTTCAGGTCAAAATGGCTGATAAGGGATCTACTGTGTAACTGGATTTCAGATGTTGCGTGTTACACCTTTACCTTAGCAGAGCTCAGTCAGCGCTGGAGAAAAACACAAAGACCACTTTCTCTCTTGTCCAAAACAAGACAGCGTTTTTCATGTCCATTTATTTATGATATGATACTGATGTACAGCCCAATAGTGAATTATTAGGAAAAGATGGCAAATCTTAAAGTGATAATACTTGGATTGACTTTCTGGGAATAAACATATATGTGTTTTTGTTCTTTAGTTTGGAAATGATTACAGAACTATGATGTGGAGATCAACTGAACATTAAAGCCAGAGTCAACAAATTCGTTCTCCCAATTTGTGTCAATTCAACTCCAACAAATCTGAACTATACACTGATATGACATTGTTGTCTTGAGGTCATATGACAAACATATAGGATTTTTTTTTCTTTTTTTTTTTCTTCTTTTTTTTAATGAAATGGTGTTGCCCTTTGGAGAATACCCAGACATTTCAATATGGCACACTGCAACAGTGTGACAGCAGGATCAACATCTTCACATTCTAGACAGTTTCTTATTGCATTATTTTAACTCTCCTTATTTGTGATTAAGGATTAATTCCCGACAATGCTTCAATGAATTGAACAGCTATGAGAAATAAGAGTTAGATTCTATACACAGGCGAACGCTGGTTATATTGGACCATAATCAACATCACTGCCTCTTATTTACAGTTACATTTATACAAAACATGAGCCAGCAACCTTGCAACAAATTCGCAAGAAGTAAAATTCAGAAAACTATGAGATCAGAACTCAAAGTCTAGTCTAGAAAAACTTAAACAGGTAAATCTTTCTCATCGCTTTGCCATTCACAATTTTTCATTCATGTCTGTGGTTCAGTGATTTACCAAACTCAAATCCAAAAGACATTGAGCTGGAGCATAGGCACACCATTTTAACATGCCACACAACATGAACAAACAAGTAAACAGAAGGGCAATTAATCTCCCCGCTCTCTGGTTTAATTAGCTTTGACCTTTCTCAGTCTGACATGAGGCACCAACCCATTCTCTCATTTTCACTTGTGCATATGAAGTGACCAGAGATAATGATGTCTCATGAGGCACATCGTCCTGCAGAACAACGGGCCTTCGTTTCATTCTTTACAAAAAAGATACCAATCTACAATTATATTACACCTTGTTTTGTCAAAAACCGGTGTGATAAAAAGCACATACCCGCACACATGGAAAAGTACATTATTTTCCAATCTCACTCCAGGCATACAGAAGCAACCCCTTTCTCTGAAGATCGACACAATTTGTCATACGTGGGAGTGTTTTCCTCGTACGGTTCGTGGATGCCACGGTGACCTGTGGCAGTTGAAATTATCTATGAAAACAAATCTGTGGAAACCACAAAGGATCTGAAACCCAGGTGGATTTCTACTGATTGCTTGGTTTTGTAACAAATTAAAGAGGCTAACGTGGTCATGTCTCAACGGCATGCAGTCACATTATCCATCATACAGAGGAAAGGAGTTGGGAGACAACGTAGCTGTGCATTAAGCAGGATTTAGTGTGTGTGTGGTGTGTGTGTGTGTGTGTCTGCAGCAGCCAAGAGAACAGCTGGACAGGCAGCTATAGAAGGGCAGATCAAGGAGCTGCATGCTATGAGTATTATATACTTATGTTGTTAATTTTTTGGTGTATTTTCCTCCATTCCTTTCCTTTCAATCTATCACAATGGTATGAATTTTACTCTCTGGTGTTTCCACATTTAACATCAATCACGGTCGCCATCTCTTTCCTGTTTGCTCTTACTGTGCCATTTACTGGCAGAATGACCTTTCCACAAATATGATGGATTTGCTGCCATGGCTGACAGCCTGCGTGTGATGCATTGATTACTGAAAAAAGAACTGCGGTCAGAGAGTGAGCGAACATCCAGGGTTTTGAGGGGTGTGTGTGTGTGTGTGTGTTTGTGTGTGTGTGTGTGTGGTGGTTGGGGGGGGTGTTGAGTCGGTGTCAATGATGGTCCTATGTCACAGGCAGAGGAGGCGAGAACCCTCTCCCGCTTCCTCTCCTTCGGTCTGGGGGATGCGGGGCAGCATGGCCGAACGAGTCAGACCCCAGAAGCGAGGCGGAGACAAGTCCTTCTTGGTGGCGGTGAACTTCCAGCCCATGTGAGACCCGCAGGTCCGACACTGAGCGATCGTCCAGGCGTACCTGACAGCAAAGGAAGAATACCACCATGGTTAGATGAGCGTTACAAAAAGGAAAGTTACCATCCTTATTGGTGATGCTATGGTCAGAAACACAAACACACAGGTGACATAACAGTTAATGTGTGATATAAATGTGCAACTCAAAAATCACCACTGGTGCTGGTAATCATGTGTCGCTAAGCAACCATGTCATTTAACTGCTATTCAAAAGCTGTAGGCTATTGCCTGGCGGACCCTAAGCCTTTAATGATTATATTTATATATTATCCATTGAAATTTAGACTGAAAAACTTCTTCTTTCTTCCTTCCGCCATTATAAAAAATCAGTAAGCCCGACACTGCAGTGCTTTATAGGGATTTCACCACCTCTTTTAGCTCACTGATTAATGTGGTCCACTCAAACAGGCGACCACACACAAAAAAATGACCCCACTCTTCTCTACAGAAGTAAAGAAAGGAAACTAAACTAGTGCAATCAGCCTCTCTTGTCTCCAGTCCATTTACTCTCATTAATTTCTCAAGTCCAAAAGCCCATGGAGGTTTTCAGAGGGAGACAATTGCAGCCAAGCAAGATGCACTGACAAGTAAAGCTCCATCCCACATCTCACATCTGTTCACTTCAGGGGACGCTCCCTTTTGCGATTCAAAAATCAATCACCTGTCATTTCACGTGTTCTCAAGTGCTTTTTCGATGGACTTGAAGAAGACTGATAAATAGAGCTGTAGCTGTTAAGATCCTGGACTATCTATAAAAATAAGACGACAATTTTTCTGACAGGAAAGAAACGAGGTTCCATCTACGAGAACAGCGGTTTGATGGAGGGTTATGTAACCACTTAGAGCCCTAGGGAGACTGTATACTGTCACAGAGAGCGCCCTGCTGCTTTCTTCCGCCGAGCCCGCTGTTACACAACGACCTGCTGGAACACTAAGAAGAAAGGGAGAGGCGTGCTCCTGATGAACTACAATGAAACCATGTGCCAGAAGCTGTACTATTAAGCACAGCACGCCTGACAGCGCGCAGCAGCTTTTAATTTCAGGTGTTTGGCAGGTTCGATGTAGACTATAAGCTAAGGCCAAAAGCACTAATGAAGCACGGGGTAAAACCTCTGCCGCAGTCTGTCTGGTGGTGTATCTGCCAGTATCGATACGTGCTCGGCAGAGGAATGTGAGCTGAATGTGGTTCGGACGGACGGAGTTACCCTGGAAACCAGCTGTGCAGCGTGGAGGGCCGGCCGACCAGGTTGAGGTTGTTGGCTTTGTAGACAGTCAGCGTTTCATGGACGTAACCATGAGGGTTGACGTATGCAGCCATGGGGCCGTACAGAGACAGGCTGCAGGGAGACAAAAAGCAGACAAATGATTTTATTGAATTATTTTAGAGAAAGCATTTGGTTCTGTATGGCACAATGGACCGCTGCACAAAACACCACATGCATGTAAAAACCATTTCAGCACTAAAATGTAGATGTAATTATATGATAATGAAGTGCATAAAACATATTGATACAAAGGGCCAGGGAACGGATACATCATTGTGAAAAATATTATTGCAATACTGTACCGACACAGGACTATAAATACCTGCACCGCTGTAGACAACTGCTGTGTCGCCACGACGACACGACGACACAGCAACACAGAATCATAAATCAGCCCAAGTCTGTTCAGTCTGTATATAAACAATCTAGGAACAACGTTGGAAGGATCTGCAGCTCCTGGTCTCATCCTACGTGACACTGAGGATAAATCTTTGCTCTGTGCTGATGACTCTCTAATCCTGTAAAAAAAAACACCTGAGGAGTAACGACAATCTATTGCACTTATCGAGCAATACTGTCATAAATGGCGCCTAAATATTAATGCTGACCTATTAATGCTGTTATGGTTGTTCAGAGGGAATCCAGACTGCAGGAGAACAAATATAATTTCTCATATGTGAAGTCCCATTGAAACGCAGCACAGGCTCTAAATATCTCAGACATCTGCTCCAATGGGAGTTTTGGCTCAACTACTGAAATATTCAGCGACAAAATTAGAGGGACAGTCTCTTGCCATTAAGTACAATCCCAGTTAGGAAGTGGTTCAAAACTTTTCAGATCTATTTCACACCCATACTGCTTTATGGATGGGAGGTCTGTGATCTATTCCTAACCTCAAAAAAAAAAAACAAGTGGGACAAAAATCCAATTAAATCTTTCCGGTATGAATTTTATAAGTCTCTACTGAGTGTCCACAGAAATGTAACAAACCATGCATGAAGAGCTGAACAGAGCTGTTTCCCTTCACGCATATAAACACACAAAAGAGCTATAAAGCACTGACAACATCAGAGCCAACCACAGCGGGAGCCTGTTAAATACAAAGGCCTGTTATATAATACCGGAAACCCTGATATAAAACCCCAAATTCACTGCAACAAAGGTAAAATATTTGATTATGTACTGAAGAATACATACTCTGCAGAATGGAGAGATGGCACTGCATGTAACTAAGAGCACAATCTAATCTATTAAACAATGTGAGCATCCAAAATCCAAGGAAAACCCTTAGATGTCTAGAAAACTGAGACTATGGAAACCCTGCACATGGCATGAGATGGGGACATTATTTAACATTTTATCTGAAATCCCAAACGCAGGATGGGCTAGTGGTCAGAGAAAATACTTGTGCATTGTAAGTCACTCTGGATAAAATCTCAATTTAAACTTCAAAGATCATTTTCAACATCAACAATAACAACTGCTGAGCATCGTGTAGTCCTCGAAGCCTCTGAACCTGGAATCCAGGATGTTCTAAGTAGATTTTTTTTCATGGGAAGACACACAGAGATACAGAAAGCTCGGACCTGAGGATGGAGAATGATTTGTTTTCTACCTTCAGCTCCTCAATATAATTAGGTCAAACTACTAATTATGTCAATTTTATGCAAACTTTTACAAACAACAAGAACCACACAAAAGCTCAGCTTCAAGTTGTGTTCTGGATTCCTCTGAAGCAGCACTACGCCATGCTCCAATTCTGATGTGAGCCTCTCCTCTGAGTCATTCAAGAGGAAAACAGTGATGAAAACAGTGAAGAGTGTTTCATGTCATCTTTTTGTGTGTGTGTGTGTGTGTGTGAACTTGTAAGATAATGGATCAAACACATCATTAGATCATTCATTCAAATTGCCTGGATGTTCTCAGGCAGTGAAGCACATGACAATAAATATACAATAAGGCTCTGGATAATCTCATTGGTGCTTGTGGCTGCGAGTGTCACTGTTGGAGACACACGCCACGATCATACGTCATACACTCAGAAAATTGTGTTACATAACAGTGTGTGTGTGCGTGTGTGTGTGTGCGTGTGTGTATACATGCCTCATATTGGTGATGAGACAACTCCTTAGATAGTGAGTGGTGAGGTGCAGAGTTACTTGTTTTTATAATATAAACCCAGACAGACTTTATATAACAACCCGATGGGCAAATCAACGCTGCTACTCATGTTTTAATAATTACAGTCGTGACAGACTGTGAGAATCCCACACCAATTGACTTACCAAATATAGAATGAGCAAATTTCTTACTCATCTGGGTAATCATCACTCTGAGACTGTTTCAGTGTGTGTTTATTACATTGCCGGAACTGTGATTATTTCTTTGACAGAAACGTGAAACTATAACGCAGCCTGGATTTCTGGATTTTAGTGAATTGTAACGATGTGCAGGCTGTTGGGAGAATTAACAAAATGAACACTAGCAAGCACTTAAAAGAGGGAAGTCTGCAAATCTACAAGGCTGAAAATGTTAAGCAAATGCCGCAATTATGGGTCTGCACTCAAATAAAAGACATGCAATTAGTGGCTCTTTCACCCACAAATCAACAAAGAGCAGGACAGAGGGGAGAAGAAAGCAGAGCTGCTCTTTAGGAGTGTGGTGGACGTGTGTGCATATGCATGTATGTGTGTCTATGCAAGTGTGTGTGTGTGTGTTTCGGCCCCAGAGATCAAATTACTACCAAATTTACTCGCATTTATCTCATTTTGCTTTTAACTTGATCCCAAGTAAAAAGCTGCCTCAAAAAGATGCGCACATGTGAGTGCATGCATCAGTGCACGTCCCACAGATTGCAGTGACCTATGGTAACAAAAAAAAAAAGAAAAATAGCAAAATGGGGTCGTCTCAAGTCTCACCTGAAGATCTCATTTTTCGTGGTGATCTCTGTGTCCTGGCACTGCTTGCAGCACAGTGAAGTGCACTGAGGAGCAGAGAAAATGAGAGTTAACAGACAGGAAGCGCACAGTAAATGGTTCATTGTGTTCCCACTGCTGCAGTTCACTCTGGCCGCTGTAATCATGATGAAAGACACCTCACTGTCCGCGCTTGTGCAGGAGTAATAATAACCCAAATAAAAATGCACCGCGGTCCTCCGTGACACCAACGATGCTGCCCGCTGTCGAAGGGGCTCGTTATCTTTAATCAGACGGCAAGAAAAATCCAGACAAAAGAAAAGAACATTCAGGTGATATTTCAGGTAATGTAAATGTAAAGACAAACTGCAGCAGGAGCTTTAAGTGACGAACAGAAGATTTCTCCAGCTGTATGTGCAGTTGAACACAGTCAAGACTTTACACCCAGATCAACTGAATTTAAACTGAAAGACATTTTTTTTTTTTTAAATGGAAGCTATGAGTTGCCTGGTACTCAGCAGTGAGACACACAGGGATGACACAGGCCAGAGCGTGATGCTCTGTTTCTGCTGAACTACATGAACGTTAGCAGAGAGGTGAGGGAGACAAGATGAAGTGAGAAGTGCTTTAAAACTGTTCGAAGCCTCCAGTCTGGGTAGCATCTCTCCCTCAGATGAAATCCAGGCCTGTAGCTCACTAATCACTGTGTCCAGCCATGAGGACACAACTGCTTAAGAAGTCTGGGTCTGATATTGATGTCAATATATGGTAAAGAAAAAAACAATATCTCATACAGTATATCCATCAGTAATAATTTTCAACTGTGCAAACTGTGAATTCCTATCCTTCACTTTCACAGAGTAAATGTAACAAAGACCTAAAATTAATGCTGATCAATGACCCAAAGTGATTTTTTCTTGTTCTAAAATCGTCCCCAGTAGACATACGAAGCCCTTTCATCTCCAAAAGGCCAATTTTGGACTTTATCACCAAAGCACCAACATATCTGGTCTGGTCCTGACAGGCACAGGGCATTACAGTGAAAAAGAGAAAAGGTCTACTTTTGACTGACTTGTGTGGTGAAGGAGGAATGTAAGATCTTATCAAAGATCTTATCAAAAGCCATGGATGTGGGAAAGGCTGACGGAGGGGTGGTGGGG